>BSBK01010774.1:0-30000 GCA_027943335.1 Chamaecyparis obtusa | reverse complement strand
CCCTAGTCCAATCTTGAAGGGATAGAAGAGAGGGTGGGGAAACCACAAAGATATTATGTTACCAATGCAAAGCCTTGGGATGACAAGTGTAGTCAAATCAGGGGTATAAAATCAAGAGCAATAAAGTGAGAGCACGTAATTGAATAAGGATATCATTTATGACACTAAATTTAGACCTCACTTTAGTGGAAGTATGACCTTAGGCTCATACTCTTAGTAAAGTATACGATAACATCAAAATAATTTCACCAAGATGTTAAAGAGACAAGAATATACTAAGCACCTAGGGACTGAAGATCTCATTTATCTCAAATTCCAAGATAAAAGGAGAAATATAATCAGCACATGACACACATACATGGAGCATACAAGAGGAAATAAGAAAAGAACACATGGTTTCTTGGGATAGTAAGGCTTTTCTTATTATGAGCCATATGAGAAGAGAAGAGGCAATGGACATGACTTCCTACTCAAATAAGGTGCTCCTTACTATGAGTCATGTAAGAAACATGGGCCAAAATGGTATAACAAGTTCTCTTTGTGCTAGTTGGCTCTAGATATTACACATAAAAACCTTGGTTTTCCAAATATACTTGAAGAAAGAAATTATAGATGGGTGCAATAGTGTGAACCAAACATAAAGACTACAAAACAAAGCCTTATCTTGAAAAGTAAATGGGTTTATGTCATTCATTTTTTAAAGGAATTTACAATAGCAATTCATTGAATTTATAGTTTAGTAAGCTTGGTTACATATTTAAAAATATTTAACAAGGAATTCCTAGAATTTGCATAGGAATTTTATGTGACAATTAGAGGAAAATGAAAAAAAAATTGCATCCCTCTTTTTGATGCATCACATGGGTTCTAATCTCTATAAAATGTAGCCTTTACTGATGTTGATAAGTAGAAATTAACAACAAGGTTGGAGAACTTGGATTTGTAAGTTTCTCTAAAGAACTACATAGGGAATAGTGTTGGCGATTGGTTTTCCAAGAGGAGAATAAATGAAAGAGAAGAATGAATTTGTAGGTGTATTAGTGATGTTTAAGGTAGCCATGAGAGTTTTTGGATGTAGATAAAAAAAATTCCAAAGACGAGTGCAACTGAGAAAGTTGAAGGAAAGATGATTTGAAGATTTCAAGGCATGACATGCCTAGAACTCTTGTAAAATTTTTGAATCTTGTTTATTGTTGAAAATCTCAATATATATAATTGTTCTTGAAGTATATTTTTGTATGAATGTGCATATCATGAGAGTTTTAATCTAATTATATTTTCAAATTTTGTTTCTATATAATGGATTGGATGATATGTTAAGGCTGCAAGATTGGGTAGTTTGATGAGACCCCTGAATCTTGATTGCACCATCTTAAATCCAACTCATGTTCACTTTTGCATTCAAATCAAGCAAGGAATCTAGCTTTTTTCAATCACATGTACGTGAATTACCTACCAATCATAGTAGAACTTATGTCCATTTTTGAAGTATGATATCTATCAACGCATGTTAAAATAGTGTCATCTAAAAAGAAAAACACTAAGAGTGTGGCTAAGAATATCACCACATAAAAGGTCCTTTATATGAGAATTCAAAGAGCATAATCTAGAAGTTAATAGATCTTGAGTTCATGACTATAAATTGATGTTGTGGTTGCAAAATTAATCTAGAACAACAAACTTAGTTTGCCATAGGACAAAAAAGGAAAAATTTGATTTTGATTTCACAAGAATGATTGTCTAATGCATCTACAAAGTCTAAGGCACATAAATCTTATTGTCTTCAATAAACAATTTAGTTGTTATTCATTTATACAATTTGGTAATCTCTCTCTTCATTCATTACTAATTTAGTGTGATCAAATTTTCTATTTCATTTTTTCTATTATAATCCATGTCACTCCAACAACTGATAAAATTAATCTAAAATGATTAATGCTTGATTACTTAATTTATTTAGTAAATTTAAAATTAGATTTAAGAATTATATTTTTTTCGTACTTAAATACTTTCTTATCTTATTGAACTTACTTTAATACTTTAAATTTATTTTAGATGACTTATAAAGATCACCATTTAATTTTTTTCTATACTTCATTTAAAAAAAAAATCCACCAAATTTTTTCTATACCTCATTTAAAAAAAATTCAACTAAAGTCAATGGGCCCTTGGTTGTTTGGTTCTAAATGAGTCTATCATAGATCAAGTCTTGTTGAGTGCAAAGGCTTTGTCACCATAAAGAATGAGGCTAGGATCATGCCCCAGGCGGATTTTGAGAGAATGGATACTCCTCGGTCCTTGACTCTTAGCTGAAGAGGTTCTCTCAACCTTCAAATAAATAAATAAATTCCACTAAAATTTTGTGCTTAAATATCACTTTGAAAAATCTCCATAACAAAAAACACAACACTATGACCATCTCATGGCAATGCTAATATATATATTTTAAATTAATAGTTATAAAAGCGTCAACTTTTTCCCAATAACTACATAAGAATTTGTTACAGGGTTTTTATTTTTTACGATATTAACAGTTATTAAAATCATTTTAAATTAGTAAAAAAGAAAATTGATCGGAGTTTTTTACACTATCAACGTTTTAGTAAAGTTAGTTTTTATTAATCAATATTTTTAGGCACGAGAAACTTGTATAATGCAACAGTGGATGGACAAATGATAATAGAACGTCACTTCAAAATTAACTCTAACTAAAATATTAAAGGAAGTTGGAGTACACCATTCAATGTCTATGTTAATTGAATACATTATCAAAAACAAAAAACATTATATCGACTATGGAAGAGGATCCAATAATATTAGACTAATTATATTTGTACATTTTATTTATTAAAATGCATTGAAAACACCATCCCACATAAATAGTTTCGGTGGAATAATTAAATAAAAATAAAGAATAGAGTGTGATGGCTAATAATAATGTAATAAATATTAAAATTAATATATAAATTATGATGATTGTGATTGCATTAGATATTTCAAATTGGAATTATATTTTTATTAAAGAATTGACAATTAATTATATATTATTTATAGAAGTAATGTTTACAAAAATCAAATTAAATTTGTGTATGAAATTGATAGTCTAAAACTTATAACAATTGACTTGTAATGTTGGGACACTATTAAATAGTTTAATAGGTAGGAAGATCCTTTCTAAATCATATCACTAAGTGGATTGAGTTAGCAACAAGAGAGAAAGATCAAATACAATAAATACCTATAGTTTATAATATTATGATGTTGACATAAAATTGATGACACAAGTGTATGTTTTTGATACCTTCAAATATACACACAATATATTCTATTAGATTTTATATTGTTAAAATGAATTAAGACATGTTCTTAAATAACCTTTTTAATGTGTAATTTGAAATAATTTAGATTTTAGCTCACCCACAATTGTTAATAAAAAAAAGAACAACAAAATCTAAAATTTAAAACTTTGACATTTAGACCAACATATACAAAAAATGACTTCAATCACTTGCATAATGACAAATGTAAATCAAACATTAATAGTATTATATTAGACAAATCTAGACTCTTAAAACATACATGGTGCAATGAAATTAAAAGTAAATTATTTAGCAACTTCTCTATAAAACATATCAATTTACACACCAATTAGTATGCATCCATAACATAATCTACTAATAAAGTTGAATGGTTGTGAATAAGCTCACCAAAGATCATGGCTTGTTGAATGCAAGGTCTCAATATAATAAGGAATGAGGTAGTGATCATGTCTTGAGTGAATTATTGTACCACTAAATCCTTGACTCGTATTGAAGAGATTTAAGCTAAACTAAAACTAAATTAATTTAATCTTTGATCTTCTTGTCTTTTATTTCCGTCTTTCTACCTTCATACATATCACATATAGTCTAGATAGATCCTTTATCTACAATTCAATTCTTATTTAAACCCCTCTTTTTGTTTTTGCTTCCTTTTAAGTAATTTAACATTCCTCTTACACTTCATCTATTTTTTTATTTTATTTTTTCCATTTACATCCTTTGAACTTTGTATAGCCCTTGCTCCCTCCATCCCTCCCTCCTTAACATGTCTTGGTGTACACCACATCTATTATTTTCCTACAACTCTCATCTTAAAGATTGATCATAGCGTTATTTAGAATTTTGATACAATTAAGCTTCACATGGTTAAATCTGGAAAGAAAGCAATCTAAACAATAATCTATTAGTGAACTTGAATAATTCTAAATGAACTTACGAAGATGAAGTCTCACTCAATACAAAATGTAGACATCATAAAAAATAAGGTGGAAATCATACCTTATACCTTAAATAAATTTAATAAAATTAATACCCAACAATCCTTAACCAAAGAATCACACCTAAAGAAGTATCCACTCCCCTTACGAAAAAAATCTTTAGCATGCATGCTATTTTCATCATTACAAGGAGTTAATGGGTGTACCTTAAAAAAACTGATGGAATCATGCCATTGCTAGCCACACGAAAAGCATGGGCGAATCCAGAAAATTCTTGTATGCTTTTCTGATCCATCAACTTCAATAATGCCTTGTAGTTTGTACTACCGCACTGTCACCACGTGGAACTTTAGGATGAATGCAAAATTGATCGACAAAGTAAATCTGACGGTTCCTTTTCAGCTACAAAAAAAAATTACGTACCAATTACATGATTTTGCACGGAGGAGATACTGTAAAAGTGTACCTGGCTGCATTCCAATTTTCTTTTGGTTTAAATTTCAAATCATCTCATATGTCAGTTGCCTATGAGAATAATCATGTAAGATTTTTTTTTTAAATTTTTTAAATTTTAGTAATGTCTAACGAGAATCAGTAATTTGGATTTAGGATTTGTAGAAATTCAAAAAAATGTAATGTCAGGTGGATCCTATTTTAATAGGTAATGTTTTCTGGGAATTTAATTGTAAATCAATTTATATATCATATTTTTATAAATTTTGAATTTAATTGTATATTTAGCTTTAACATTATAAATTCAATTGAATATATTTTTGTCATTTTGTATTAATTTGTATTTTATGGACTATGATTTATAAAAATATATCTTTTAGTAGAGACAAAATTCTATAAGAAATATGATTTTTCATATTTTATAATAGTAAAAGAATTTTTTCTAAATAGTAAAAGAATTTTTTTCTAAATTTAATTCTAAATTTATTTTAACATCATCTGATCTCACTACACATTTAAAAGAATAATGACTTAAATTGAATCTAAAATTATTCACCCACCCACCAATATATATATATATATATATAAATATAATAATTTTTTTATTGATATACTTTATTCTTAATTCTTAACGAAGAAATTTAACCTAAGAGTCTTGAAGAAATATAACCTAAGACTCTTACTCCAAATTTGAGTAGATAAAACAATTTGGTAAATAAAAAATCTTTAAAAAAAAAAAAAAAATACAAAATTTCAAGCTCGAGTGGACAGCCCAATCAAAAAAATCAAGACAAAGGTAGGGCTATCGGTCAAGGGCCATGGACGTACAAGTTTGTTTTTATCTTGAAACAACATTCAATGCGTGGATGGGTTCTGCAGATATACCGCGGTTTCGGCGTTTTGACTCCTATTGGGCTGCCCTTCATTATGTCTGCAAACATCTGGTGAACTTTAGAGTTGAAGTTCACATTGTTTGTAGAACTAAAAACAATGGTGAGCAGCAATGGTGAGAAGATAGCGAATTCACAAGCAGAAAAAGAAACAGATAAATTTGCATTAGATGGAACTGTTGATTTGCATGGGAGGCCAGTTGAGAGAGCAAAGACTGGAGGAATAAAAGCCTGTTCTTTTATAGTGGGTATGGAAAATTTTCAAATATCTTTTTTAGTAGTTTATATAAATTAAGAATATCAATTTTCTATAATCTATTGGAGTTATTTTCGAATTTTCTAGTTTCGATTGTTTTAAGTTTTTGAATCAACGTTTTGGATCACTCTCTCTGATCCATCATCAGAACAAAAGGGACAACAATTAGAAAGCTCAAAAAGATGAAAAGTTCATATGAAACTTTTGGCAGGTTATAATCCATCATCTATGATGGAATTATCTCTGGACAAAGGACTATAGTGTAAAATCTAAGACTTTGATATACGTGTTGTGTTTTTGGATTTATTTATACAATTGAATTCACAAATACAATACACTAACTATTATGAATTGTGAAAATTTTCGTTATAGACCATGAAAATCTAATGTTCTTCAGAGTTTTGTTGTTTTGAGGCTTTATACAATGTTTACTATTATTGATGATACGAGATTTGTAAAATTGTTGATTGAACAGGGTATGAATTTTGTGAGAGGCTGGCTTTTGGTGGGATATGGGCTAACTTGGTGATATATCTCACAAGCAAGCTCCATGAAGGCACTGTTTCTGCTTCAAGAAATGTTACCAATTGGACTGGTACAATGTGGATTATACCCATTTTTGGGGCTTATATTGCTGATACTCATTGGGGTCGCTACTGGACCTTCCTGGTCTTTGCCTTTGTCTATGTAGTGGTAAATACCGTAGCTTTGGAAACCCATTTTTTCCCTATTATCTATTATACCTAACTTTGAAAAAGTGTCCAGGGAGAACATATTTTGATGTTTCCTCATTCTATAATAGTTTATTATAATTTTGGTAAAATTAAATTATGTTCATATATTTTATCAATTGATATATCAGATGATACATGGTAATCCATCATTAAGATGGAAATGTAAGACAGGAAAATTGTAAGAAAAAAGCTAAAGAGAAAAGTTAACCTCATATGCTAAAGGTAAAACTACAATTATAGTTGAGTTTTACCATATGCTAGAGAAAAGTTATTGTTGATTTTTGGTTCTTGGTTGAACTACTTAATCGGATTTCTCACATAGGTTTTCTTCTGTTTGTTGATTGGCATGTTTGGATTTTAAAAGGTGGCAGAGAGAATTTCTAAATGGTTTTAATGTTACTGGTTACCATGAAATCAGATCTCTCCATCCATGTTTTGGATTGAGCATTACATTGTTGGCTTATTTAGCATGTTTAGTTTTTAGGTACTAAAAGAAAGTCTTGTAACTTGGAATTGTAATTTCAGTACCCTCTATCTGTGGAACATATTCATCTATTAGTCCACTGGTTGAAATGATATCAACTGTTCCGAACAATCTTATCTAATTTATTCAATGTTTATGCTCCATTTCTCATATTCACACAATCTGGTGCTATTTTACAACACTATTTAATGAGCTCAGATCCTTTTTGTAAGCCTCAGCTGAATAGCTAGCACTTTCTTCACTTAGTTATTAAACTTTTACCTTGTGATTTATTAAGTTAAAAAGTTTTAGTTTGAATATTTTGGGATCAGATTATGTAATTTGTTTTCTTCATCAATATTTCGTAAGATTAGTACAGTATGGAAATTTCTAGTTTTTATTTATTAACATTTTGCATTATATTTCTTGATCAATCATAATAATGAATCAGAAATGTAATCTGAAACATTAATGAAAAAAATATAAATAATTATAAAAATTATGATTAGAATATTAATGAATTTTTTTTTACATAATCATAAAAAACGATCCAAAACATTGATAACAGATTAGATTAAAATCATAGCCCACTAACTATTAACAATCTTGCTACTTTGTGCAGGGAATGGGGCTCATGACACTAGCAGTGTCATTGACATCATTGAGACCCCCTGCTTGCCCATCAGGTGAAGGATGTGAGAAGGCTTCCCCTCTTCAGATTGGAGTATTCTATTTAGCCCTCTATCTTTTGGCAATAGGCGCAGGGGGAACAAAACCAAACATCTCCACTTTTGGTGCAGATCAGTTTGACGAGTTTCACCCCAAAGAAAAGTCCCACAAAAACCACTTTTTCAACTGGTGGATGTTCACAATTTTTTTGGGAACTCTGTTTGGCAAAACATTTCTGATTTACCTAGAAGATAATGTGAGCTGGGGTGTGAGCTATGGAATCATCACAGCAGCAATTGTCATATCCGTCATTGTTGTCCTGATTGGAACTCCATTTTACAGACACAAAATCAGAACTGGCAGCCCTCTTAAGCGCATGGCCAAAGTGTTTGGCAGGGCAGCCACAAACTGGAAAGCTAAGGCTCCTTCAGATCCTTCTGAGCTCTACGAGGTTGATTCCAAAGAATATGTTTCTAAGGGTAGATATCCCATTGCACATACAAAAACCTTGAGGTCAGTACATAGTCTATCACATAGGTATATGCTATATTCATCTTCCATCTAATTTGATCTAAATGGTATTTTTTTTAATGTTTGTGGATCAAATTGTGTTGAGTAGATATTATTTCAAGAGCTATTTCATAATATGTGCAATGAGTGGACTATAATGGTGTCAGTACGTTAATAAGAATACATGAATTTTAAATTAGAAAGGGGTGGAGTGTAATGGTTTGAGGGTGTTAACAAAAACTTTTGTACAATAATAACAATGGTGAACATTAATAGTATGAGTGTATTAACAAAAACTTCTATACATTATCTTAAATTAGAAATGAGTTTGTCAACAAATTTTTTTAAACAATGGCAATAAGTGGTGGACATTAATAGTGAGAGTGTGTTAAAGACAACCTGTATACTTTATCTTAAATCAGCAAGGGGTAGAGCGTAATGGCATGAGTGTGTGGACAAGTGGTGGACATTAATGGTGTAAGTATGTTAACAAAAACTTCTACACTTTATCTTAAATTGGCAAGGGGTGGAGTTTGAAGGGGTGAGTGTGTACAAAAACTTTTACACAATGGCAACAAGGGGTGACTATTAACATTGTGAATGTGTTAACAAAAAACTTTAATACTTTATCTTGAATTAGCACTGGATAGAGTGTAATGACTTGAGTGTGTTAAGAAAAACTTTTAGACAATGACAAAAGAGGTGGACAGTGATAGTGTGAGTGGGTGAAGAGAAAAGTTTTACACTTTATCTTAAATTAAAAAGACATGAACTATACTAACATGAATGTGTTTAACAAAAACTTTAACAATATTCTTAAATTTGACAGCCATTTACAAGTCAAAATAATATTATTTAACAACATACATAATTTTAATTTATTATATAATTGATTTTATTGTTTTAATAATTAATAAAAATTTACATTTTATTTATGTCCAGGAATTCTACAATACAATAACAGCATTGGGTGGAATGCAATGTGCTCAAATTCATTATGAAAACTCTTATTTTTGCTAAAATTTGACTAAATTAGGTCTCACGGGCAATATAACCCTTCTCAATAACAGTGAATTTGATATTTTTTTTAATATTTAGATAAATGTATTTAAAATATCTATAATTGATAATGTTCGCGTTTTTTTCAGAATTATGGACAAAGCTGCTATAAAGATTGATGCAAAAGAGTCTTCAAAAGTGTGCACTGTGACAGAAGTGGAGGAAACAAAGCTGATGATAGGACTGCTTCCTGTTTGGCTGGCCTCCATAATACCCAGCACAATGATCACACAGGCAGGCACTCTCTTTGTCAAGCAGGCAGAGACTCTTGAGAGACATGTTGGCTCAAGCTTTGAGTTCCCAGCAGCCAGTGCCACAGCCTTCCTAACCCTCTCCATGCTCATAACCACAGTAATCTATGACAGACTACTTGTCCCATTCCTCAGAAGATACACAGGAAACCCTAAGGGCATAACTGCACTGCAGAGGATGGGCTCTGGAATGCTGATCCAGGTCATTGTCATGATAGTGGCAATGCTGGTAGAATTCAAAAGGCTAGATGTGATCAAAGAACACCACCTTGAAAACAACAAGAAGGCAATTGTCCCCAGAAGCATTTTCACCCTGATTCCTCAGTTTGCACTGATGGGCATGGCTGATGCATTGCTGGATATTGGCAAAATAGATTTCTTTTATGACCAGGCTCCTGAGAGCATGCAGAGCCTTGGGACTTCTTTGTTCACTAGCTCTCATGGAGTTGGTGCTTTCACCAGCAGTTTGCTTCTTACAGCAGTGAGTAACATCAGTGCAAGAGGCAATAGGAAAGGATGGATTCTGAACAATCTGAATGCATCTCATCTGGATTACTATTATGCATTCTTGGCTGTTCTTCTGTTTCTGAACTTTATGTTCTTCTTGTTTGTTTCTCATGTTTATGTCTACAAGAGAGAAGTTACGAGAGCCTTGGGTGATGATTCGGAGAAGGCAATTGAGATTTTGGCTGTGAACATACATAAAGACGTAGATATTTGTTAGGGTGGTTGTAGTACTAGAGCCCACTTGATGTCAATATCCATTATTCACTTCACGAGGAAGCTATAAATATAGCGAGGTCTGAATTATATGTAGTACTCTTTTCAGCTACTTCTGCATTTAAGGTGTGATTAGGATGTTTGTCGAGGAATTTCATTACAGAAGAGTGTCGGCACCGGTTTCTAAGATTATAGGATGTATAATCCGTAGCTCAAAGTAGTTGTAAACTATAATTTATATGTATTTATATCATTTCTTTGTGCTTGATTGGTTAGATACTAGCAGTGGAAATTTTCTAGAGTTCTTTCAAGAATTTCGATGACAAGAATTCTCTCATTAATATGGTCGTTTTGCATTCATATTGGGATGAGTGGACAGGTATAAAGATTCATTTATATGGTCGTTTTATATATTGGTATGATTAGACAATTCTAATAATATCACAGACATAAAATTTTATTAATAAAATCATTTTATATTCATATTGGTATTTTTGAACAGATTTAAGGATATTGTAAACATAAAATTTGCACACATGTTGGTATGATTGGACAAATATAAAGATATTATAGACAAAAAATTTCATTAATATGATCACTTCACATTCATATTCGTATGCTTAGGAAAATATAAAGATATCATAGATATAAAATTTCATTAATAAGATCATTTGACATTCATATTGGTATTCTTGGACAAATTTAAGAATATTACAAACATACAATTTCATTAATATGGTAGGTTTTGCATTCATATTGTCAGATTGGACAAATATAAATATATCATAGACATGAAATTTCATTAATATGGTCACTTTACATTCATATTCCTTATTATCACATGCATAAAATTTCATTAGTAAGATCGCTTTACATTCATCTTGGTATTTTTGGACAAATGTAAGGATATTGAAAATATAAAATTTCATTAATATGGCTGCTTTGCATTCATATTGGTATGTTTGAATAATTATAAATATATCATAGACTTGAAATTTCATTAATATGGTCGCTTTACATTTATATTCATATGATTATAGTACAAATATAAATATATCATAGACAATAAAATCTAATTAATAAGATCACTTTACATTCTCATTGGTATTCTTGGACATATGTAAGGATATCACAAACATTAAATTTCATTAATATAGTCGCATTGCAATGAATATTTGTATGATTCAACAAATATAAAGATGGACCATAGACATAAAATTTCATTCATATGGTTGGTTTACATTCATATTCTTATGATTGGACAAATATAAATATATCAAGACATAGAATTCCAATGATAAGACTCCTTTACATTTATATTGGCATTCTTGGAAAAATGTAAGGATATCAAAAGCATAATTTATTTTATTAATATAGTCACTTTGCATTCATATTGATATGATTTTACAAATAAAAGGCATCATAGACATAAAATTTCATTAATGTAGTAGCTTTACATTCATATTGGTTAGATTGGACAAGTATAAAGATATTATAGACATAAATTTTTATTAATATGGTTGCTTTACATTCATATTGGCATGATTAGTAAAATATAATTATATTATCAAATAAAATTTCATTCACATGGTCGCTTTCCATTCATTGATATTTGATTCACAAATAAAAGATATCATAGGCATAAATTTCCATTAATATGAGTGCTTTAAATTCATATTGGTATTCATGGACAAATATAAAGATATCATAAACATAAAATTTTATTAATATAATCTCTTTACACTCACATTAGTATGATTTCACAAGTAAAAGATTTCATAGGTCCATAAAGTCTCATTAATATGGCCGCTTTACATTTATATTGGTATGATATCACAAATAAAAGATATCATCAACATAAAATTTCATTACTATGACCGCTTTATATTCATATTGGTATGATTGGATAAACATAAAGATATAAAGATATTTTTTAGAGTGTAATTTTAAAAAATCACAATAACATTTATCATTCTTTGAATTTGAATTGTGTTACTTGTTTTAATTGCATTGAAATGTAACAAGGATGCATTGTTCCTTTTATAGTTTAGCTTGATATTTTCATTTGAAAGTGTTAGACAATTGTAATTGTAAAAAATAAATTATTTTAGATTTAATGTTTTAGTCTTTTGGGTGAAACATTTTATAGAGTGATATGAAATGCCGAAATTAAAAACTTACATATTTTATCATTCAAAAGATGGAAGTATTAATAATGGGTTGTAGAAAAATCATTATGGATTAGCCCTACATGACAGATTACTGTTAATATTTTCCATACTTTTTGGTTAAGCTACTCTGGTTTGTTTTTTTTGCTAAGCACCTTTAAGTTTATTTTTGATAGAGGCAAACTGGACACTATTTTACTATTGATTATCTGCTTTAAGACTAGTGCTGCTGTTAATGTGCTCCTAGTCTTTCTGTTCCATGGGCCAGCACCCTCTTGCTGCATTTTTCAATCAAAAACAATCTATTAATAATGCTTCAATCTTTTGGGTGGAACATTGTGTGAGTTTTTAACTTTGATGTTTTAGATCACACTCTATGATCCTTCATAGAGTGTGATCCAAAATGTTGAGATTAAAAACTCCCACAACTTTTCCAAAAGATTGAAGCATTAATAATGGACTGCGGTAAAATCATTCCATCTTATTTTGTTTTATTTTTTATTTATGTGTTTTAAATGTAATGGTTAGTGCATAAATGATATGTTTTCATCTAAAATGTTGTAAACTTTTTTTTTTGTATTGATCGAAGAAAAAAGATTACAATATAAGAAATAGTAGTCCAAGGGAGGATGGTACTAAAAAGGAAAGAATAAGGCCAAGGATATCTAGACAAAATTACAACATAAACTAGTTTAAACAATCACATGTAATAAATGTAATAGAGGTGTAACTGTGTGAATGTGTTAATCTGGAGGAGGGTGGACAAATTACAAACCACTTGGAAGCATTCAATATATTGGTGGTTTAGTCGGCATTAGTTGGTGTCAAGATGGATGAGGAGTAGAAATGTCATATCTAGCTTTATTCTGCACTTGATTTGTAGAATTCTATTATTATGATTATCGATAGTATTTCTATTATTTTAAAGATTGAAGATGTGGTGGATTCTTTGTTAGATAACGAAGAAGGTATCTATCAGTACGAAAGAGGCCCTGGACATAAAGAAAAAGTCAAAAAAGAATAAAAAGCATTATAAATCCAA
Source organism: Chamaecyparis obtusa (assembly GCA_027943335.1). NCBI lineage: Eukaryota > Viridiplantae > Streptophyta > Pinopsida > Cupressales > Cupressaceae > Chamaecyparis > Chamaecyparis obtusa. Next base: position 16,527 of record BSBK01010774.1, on the reverse strand, counting down.
ATTTTGAAAAAAATCTAAACCTCCTCATAAGTACAACTTAAGAAAGAAGTCAAGAAGAGTGATTATAAATCCAAATTTTGAAAAAAATCTAAACCTCCTCATAAGTACAACTTAAGAAAGAAGTCAAGAAGAGTGAAAAGTGTCCAAATTCAAGGAAAGGTCTAAATCTCCTCAAAAGTCCGAAATTATTTCTTGGAATTGCGATAAACTTCATCTATATATAAAAATGCTATTATTTCTTTTTAGGATTATGGACACGGCTGCTATAAGGACTGAAGCAAATGACCCCTCAAAAGTTCACTCAGTGACAGAAGTGGAGTAAACAAAGCTGATGATAGGTTTTCACCCTGATTCCTCAGTTTTCACTGATGGGCATGGCTGATGCATTGCTGGATATTGGGAAAATAGACTTCTTTTATGACCAGGCCCCTGAGAGCATGCAGAGCCTTGGGACTTCTTTGTTCACTAGCTCTCATGGAGTTGGTGCTTTCACCAGCAGTTTGCTTCTTACAGCAGTGAGTAACATCAGTGGAAGAGGGAATAGGAAAGGATGGATTCTGAACAATCTGAATGCATCTCATCTGGATTACTATTATGCATTCTTAGCTGTTCTTCTGTTTCTGAACTTTGTGTTCTTCTTGTTTGTTTCTCATGTTTATGTCTACAAGAGAGAAGTTACGAGAGCCTTGGGTGATGATTCCGACAAGGCAATTGAGATTTTGGCTGTGAACATACATAAAGACGTAGATATTTGTTAGGGTGGTAGTTGTAGTACTAGAGCCCACTTGAAGTTAATATCCATTATTCACTTCACGAGGAAGCTATAAATATAGCGAGGTCTAAATTATATGTAGTACTCTTTTCAGCTACTTCTGCATTTAAGGTGTGATTAGGATGTTTGTCGAGGAATTTCATTACAGAAGAGTGTCGGCACCGGTTGCTAAGATTATAGGATGTATAATCCGTAGCTCAAAGTAGTTGTAAACTATAATTTATATGTATTTATATGATTTCTTTGTGCTTGATTGGTTAGATATTAGCAGTGGAAATTTTCTAGAGTTCTTTCAAGAATTTCGATGACAGGACTTCTTTGCATGATTGCTTTACATTCATACTCGTATGATTGGATATGTATAAAAATATTATAGATATAAAATTTTATTGATATGGTCTCTTCATATTCATATTGGTACGAGTAGACAAATACATTGATATCATAGACATAAAATTTCATTAATATGTCTGCTTTACATTCATATTGATATGTTTTGACAAATATAAAGATATAATATATATAAAATTTTATTAATATGATTGGACAAGTATAAAGATATCAAAGACATAAATTTCATTAATATGGTCCTTTTACATTCATATTGGTTTGAATTAGACAAATAAAAGATATTATAGACATGAAATTTCATTAATAAGACCACTTTACATTCATATTGGTATTCTTGGACAACTTCTAGGATATCACAAATATGTAATTTCATTAATATGTTCACTTTACATTCATATTTGATATGTTTTCATAAATAAAAGATATCAGACATTAAAATTTCATTAATATGTTCATTTTACATTTATATTTATACAACTAAACAAATATAAAGATATCATAGACATAAGTTTTCATTAATACTGTTGCTTTACATTCATATTGGTATGATTGATAAATATAAAGTTTCAAGATACATTAATTTTTGTAATCTATAAAATAGTATTTCAATTCAAAAACATTTATATGATTAAATTTAGAAATTTTAAATTAAAATATAAGATGTTTTTCGGAGTGTAATTTTTGAAAACCATAATTTGATTAGCACACATGCTAGTCAAATTTAATCCCTCACAACAACATTCATCTTTCCTTTAACTTGGAGTTTGTTAAGTTTAGTTGCATTGAAATTTAACAAGGATGAATTTTTCCTTTCATAATCTAGTTTGATATTTTCATTTAAAAGTGCTAGACAACTGCAATAGTAGAAAAAAAATTATTTTTATTTTAATTTTTCTATATTTGTTTCAAATGAAATGATTAGTACATAATTAGTATGTTTTCATTTAAAAAGATGATAACTTTATTTTATTATAATGTAAAAAATAGTAACCCAAAGAGAGGACATTATAAGAAAGGAAAGAATAAGACTAAGGATTGCTAGATAAAATCACAACATAAATTAGTTTAAACAATCTCCTAAAGGCTATAATATAACAAGAGAGTATACAACTAGTTGAAACCAACCAACTCACAAATCATAGTAGTTGAATTTAAATATTAAATTAAGTTTTGAAAAGATTATGGATTTTTTTGGCACATTAGATATCATCTTCACTTAGTTGTAAAAATTGGTGTTTAGTCTCATTCATATGTCTTTTGTATCTAAGATCTTATTTGTGACTCATCTTTAGATAAGGACATAAAATGAGGATTTGGAACATGATGTCAAAGTAAAAGTTTAGAATAGGGTAAGTGCACAAAGACGGGGGACCAAAAAGGGGTATAAGATGCCAATTTTTTTTGAAATCGAAAAACTCTGAATTTCAAAGAGCAATTGAAGATAGTTAGACTCAAAATCTCAAGATGCATCAATAACAAGAGTTGTAGTATTCTGAATCTAGTTTCTAAACTACTAATTTATTTTGAAAATGGTCTTAGACATGTTTGAATATTCCAAGCCTTTGAGTTGGATGCCAAAGGAAAATCCAAACCTTAGGCTTGGTGGATCCCAATGCAATTAAAAGGGAACACGCCAAATAGGGTGCATGCCCTATTTGGCATGCACTCTATGTCGCAATAAAAACATGCAAAAAAACTTCTAAATAGGGTACACACCCTATAGGGTGTATGCACTATTTGGCATGCACCAAATGTGGCAATAAAAATCCAATAGCCCTGACAGGCCAATTTCAGCACTAGGACCATACATAAAATGTAATATTTATGTATATACTTTCAGGATGTTTGAGAGTGGTTTCAACTTCATAGGAGTTAAGATAAAAATTTTAGATTTTGAGGGTTTTTAGGAAATTTTAATCTTAGCCAAATTTCAAAAATCAACACATTGTCCCCTGCATTATTCCTAGTGGACTATTGATTGTAACCTTAATCCCTTGACTTGTGTACATGATCATTTGAGGATTGTTTCTCATTGAACTATTTATGATATGGTTAGTTTGGTAATTAACATGTATGTTTAACCATGTTTAGGGGGAGAGAGAGAGAGAGAGAGAGAGAGAGAGAGAGAGAGAGAGAGAGAGAGAGAGAGAGAGAGCATTAATCATCATCAGATACACTTTAGGGTTCTAAGTGGCTCTAATGTATTAGGAGGGGTGATAATGGGCCCTAAGTGGTCCTAGGACCCATTACGACCCCTTAGGACACATTAGGACCCATTTGGACAAATTAGGACATGTTAGGAACCATTAGAACACATTAATCATCTTAGGACACAATAATGAGTTGCAATGTGTCCTTATGTTTCCTATAAGTTTTAATCAGTCCTAAGTGGTCCCAAGAACCGTTAGGACTGCTCATGACTCATTAAAACCCCTTAGGACACATTAGGACCCATTAAGAAACATTATAACCCATTAGTATATCATACACCCCTTAATGTGTTCTAAGGGACCCCATATTAATGAGTTCTAATGTGTCCTAATGGGTCTTAATGTGTCCTTAGGGGTTGTAATTGATTATAATGGGTCTTAGGACCACTTAGGCCCTAGTATGATCCCTTACGATACATTACAACCATGTAGAACCCATCAATGTGTCCTATGATGGTTAATGTGTTCGAAGGGGTCCTAATTTTTCCTAATGGGTCCTAAGGCATTCCAAGGGGTCTTGAGTAGTACTAGGACCCCTTAGGATCCATTATGATCCCTTATGATATAGTAGTACCACTTAGAACCCAACAGGACACATTATGACCTATTACAACCCCTTAGGATCCATTACAACTCATGAGGACACATTATTGTGTCCTACAATAATTAATGTGTTATAAAGGGGTCCTAATGGGGTCTAATGAGCCCTAATGGGTTATAATGTGTCCCAATGTGTCCTAAGGGATCCTAATGTGTCATAAGGGGTAGTTGGACCACTTAGGACACATTAGAACCCCTTAGGACACATGAGGACCCATTAGGAGACATTAGAACCCATTAGTGTGTCCTGAGCCCCTTAATGTGTTCTAAGGATTATTAATGAGTTATAATGTGTCCTAATGGGTCCTAATGCATCCTAAGTGGTCCTAATGGTTCCTAAGGGGTTATAGGATCACTTAGGACCCATATGACACCACATGATACATTAGGACCCCTTAGTATACATTAGTGTGTCCTACGATAGTTAATGTATTCTAAGGGGTTGTAATGGGTTCTAATGTGTCCTAATGTGTATTAAAGGGTTATAATGGGTCCTATGGGGTTTTCAGACCACTTAGGACCCTTTAAAACCTATTAGGACACAGGACATGTTAAGACACATTAAAACCCTAAAGTGTGGCCTACGATAATTAATGTGTTCCAAGGGGTCCTAATGGGTCCAAATGTGTCCTAATGGATCTTAATGGGTCCATAGGGGTCATAATGGTTCCTAAGACCCCTTGGGATCCATTACAGACCCTTAGGTCCCATTACAAACCCTTATGACCCATTAGGGCACATTAGAGCCCATTAGTGTATCCTACGCCCTTCAATGTGTTCTAAGGGGTATTAATGGGCTCTAATGTGCCCTAATTGGTCCTAATTTTTACTAAGGGGTTCTAATGTGTCCTAAGGGTTCATAGGACCACTTAGGACCAATTAAAATTACTTAGGACATGTTAGGACCCATTAGGACACAAGGTATATGCACAAAGATGGGGGACCAAAAAGATGCCACTTTTCTTTTTGGTCCCCCATCACACATAGAGTGTGCACACTATAGGGCACATGCCCTATAGCTTGGGTTGCCCAAGCCTTAGGCTTGGGTAATCCAAAACAAAGCGCGTGTGCCCTATAGGGTGCACGCGGTTTGAAAAACACCTTTTTAGTGTTTTTCAAAGCGCGTGCGCCCTATAGCACGCACATGCTTTGAAAAAAGCCTATTTAGCTAAAGCTACAAGTTGGAAAGCTCATTTTTCTTTCCTCAAACCCGCATTTGCAGCTAAGAAGGGCTTCCCAAGCGCACACACACTCTTCTTTTGTCTTGTGAATCTATTGTTTTTGTTCATCCATCCATCAAATGGCTCCATGACATCATCAAATTTGATTTGGAAGAAGAGGTAAGTGTTTTTACAGCCCATGCCTCTTATTTGTTTTAAAATTTCAGTTTTGTAGCAATTTATTTTGTTAAAATTTATTTTTGTTTAAATTTGCGAGTAATGAAGATTTTAAAATCTAGTTTTTTTAATTGCTAGGAAGAAATAATCTCCCTCAACTAAACCCTCTACCAAACTCTCCAGCAAACCCTCTGTCTCCTCATGAAGAACCGAATGAAGAAACAAATAAAGAAAATGAACCTCAATTGCCTCCACCAATTGAGAAACTTCCTCTTGGAACACAACAAAATTTGATGAACCAAATTGAAAGAGGGAAAAAAGAATTATAATCTTTAATTACTAGGTTAAAAGATTATAGTGGTACAAATCCCGAAAGGGAAAGACTTGAAAAATCATTGGAAGCAATCTTGACCCATGTAAGCTCGGTTAGTGGGCAAATTAATTTATGGCGGGATAAAAGAGAAGAACAAAAATAATATTATGCCAATAAATTATCTTATGCAGACATAAAAAAGAAAAAAAACACAAAAGATGACATTTGAAAGCTATTTAAAAAACCAGGGGACACAGATACTCTTAGAACTACAACAAGGAGGTTCCCAATTCATTGGTGCTTAAATGAAGACATTAAAAACAATTTTTGGGAGAGATGGTGGATGGTTTTTGATTCGCCTCCTTGTAACAATCATGAGGCTCCTATATATTTCTTGAGGAAAATCTATTGTGAGTTTGTGCTCAAGGAGGTGTCAAATTATTTTGACTATCTAGATTCTCAGGGTAGAGGAGGGGGGTCATCATTTGATTGAGCGGGGGCACATCATGACCCTAACACACCTAGGGTTCCTATTGGCAAGCCACAGGTGGCTCATGTTACTATTCCTTCTGTTGTGAAGGAACATGTAGAGGTATACACACTAGGCACGATTAGTGATATGATACAGGCTCTCATTCAGTATGCCACTCTTTTAGTTGAGGGTGACCATGGTCAATCCTCAAGGGGGCATATTTGTCGGTCATGTGGATGCTTGTGCACATTTGGTACTGGCGAGAGAGAGAAAGAGGATCCTGGAATGACGACTAACAACTTTCTAAATATGACATTTGACATTGACACACATGTAAATATTTTCAAGTTCATTAAATTTCTTTGATCATATTTCATTTATAAAAGAATAACTAATTAATTTAGTATCTATTGATTATGATGAAAATTCAAGGCAAGAGTGTTAGTGGCGGTGGCAGTGGAAGTGGCAATGATCCTCATGTCCCCTTCTACACATCATCATCAATTCCACAAGTATGTATTGAATAAAACATTTTAATTAACATATTTGATTATTATGTAATTATATGAATAATTGTAGATCATAACTTATTGTGCATGTGCATTAGACATTCACTGGTGGACCATCAACATTCACAATAGACATCGAAGGGCATTGTGCCACTTTCTTTGATTTAGCTTTATTTGCATGTTAATTTGATTTACTTGATTATATTTAATTAATAAATGAATGAATAACTAAATTACTACACAAATTATGATCAAAATCCAGAGGCACGATGATCACATTCTTTCACCTAGCTTTGTGACGTCACCATTGAGTCCACATGTATATATGTAATAATGCATTATAATTAACATGTCAGTAGTACATTCTTATATGAATGGTTATCTTATAATTTTCCATGTACATGAGCACTAGTTGAATGTTGGAGCTTTGACTTCGACACTGCACACCGAAGGATGCGGTGGAACCTTTACGGAGGTATCATTTACTCATTAGTAGGGTTGTAAAAAATATATGTAATCTTGATAACTGCATAATATTTTTTTTTGTTTCATTTTCAGCTATTGACATTAGAGACTCCTCCTTCTATCCATGATACTTTGGATCATGGAGTAGTTGTAGCAGTAGCTAGTTTTGAAGCATTGACTGAGGTATGAAAGAGATCACTTAACTTTAATTATTATTTGAATAGTTTGTATTGAATTTTATAATGATATTCATGTATGTATTTTAATTATTATTTTGATCATTGTTGTAGGGACTTATTATTCTAGATTTCCAGCATGCGCCTTTAGTGGATGAACATAGTGACTATTTGCTAGTGGTAAGCTAATATTCAATTTTATGTCATTGTATAATTCAATTTTGATGTATATTAGTTATTGATGCTTAAATTATTTTTTATTAGCTCGAGCTACAGAAGAGTCTAGATAGGAGGATGAGTGAGTGCACTCGGAAGACTACAACATCCATTGCATCTCCATCGATGTGACGATCGAAGACAGCTTGGGATTTATTTTGTTGCCCTGGCGGGAAAGGACTAGATTAGAGATATGGATTGTATGCCTATATGGCATTAGTGGACATATTTTTTGTATATTGTATAAGTGATACATTGCACATCCATTTGTCTTTGAGGAAGCCAATTTAACTGTATTGAATATATTCAATGTATGACATTATTGGACATATATATTTGGCTTCATGCCCTACGAATATATATATATTTTATGTTTTAGGTATGCAATTCATATGTTTGGTGTATTGATGTATACTAATTTATGTTTATGTGGATGTCTTATGCTTTGCAAATTTCCCATGCCTTATAGTTATGCTTGTATGTTTATCGATGTATGTTTAACTTGTTGACTATGCTACAAATGCTAGTTACTGTCCTCAATAACAGTCAATTCCTTGACTATAATAATAACAAAAGTAATGAAATGAATGCATAAATGTATAAATATAATATAAGGCAATATTTCTATGTCACAACCTATCCATGATCACGTGGAATCAAACATTTATATTCATTGGTGTGTTCCCTGTTCCACGGGACAGTCACAATATAAAGACATGACCTCGAATAGGTGAGGTAGCATATGCCAAGGTTGTCATCTATTGACCCCAATACCAGGCCTATTTTGATCTGTGGGTACCCTAATGTTGGAAAGAGTTCTTTTATTAATAAGATTACTATGACAGATGTGGATGTGCAACCTTATGCTTTTACAAACTAACTTTTAATTATCCCCTAACTGACTGATTGTTAATGAAAAACACTAGAATACATATTTGCACTCATCCTACTACTTACCCTAGAGTCGTTGATGGTATTCGAATGACTGTGTGCCAAAAAAGGTTGTCAGTGCAATTTATCAGGCCATTCAAAGTTGTTAGAATAAACGGTTTGATGCTACGATCGACGATTTGAAAGATATGTAATGTTGGCCATTTGAACTGAGGAACACTGTGAGTTTTGACATTGACCGAGAATGTGTTGCTAAATATAAATAAATTTGAATCTCTGAAAATCAAGACAAGTTATTGTAGGCCTCAACAACATGGTCTTGTAGCACCTAACGGATCGACGCTACCTCGCACGAGCTCCGAGATATGACCCCGTAAAGATCACTAATTTCATGCTTAAGGGAACTTGAGGGACACTTCGACTCAGAGTCATCGATGGGGTTTGAATGATTGTGTGTGCCAAATGAGGTTTCCCCTAGCATTTACCCGACCATTCAGAGTTGTTGGAATAGACGGTTCTATGTTACGACCAATGGTTGGAAATATACGCAACATTGGCCATTTGAACTGAGGAACACTGTGAGTTCTAACATTGATCGAGAATGTGTTTCCAAATATAAATGAACTTGAATCTCTAAAAACTAAGACATGTTATTGTAGGCCCCGACAACATGGTCTTGTAGCACCTGACGGATCGATGCTACCTCGCACGAGCTCTGAGATATGACCCTGCAAAGATTGTTGATTTCATGCTTAAGCGACCTTGAGGGACACTTCAGCCCGAAGTCATTGACGGGGATCAAATGAATGTGCATGGTGAACAAGTTTGCCACTAGCATTTACCTAACCATTCAGAGCTGTTGGAATAGATGGTTTGTTGCTATGATCGATGGTTGGAAGGATACACAATGTTGGCCGTTTGAACTAAGGTACACTGTGAGTTCTGACATCGACCGAGAATGTGTTGCCAAATTTAAATAAAATTGAATCTTTGAAAATTGAGATAGGTTATTGTAGGCCCCAGTAGCACCATCTCGTAGCAACTGATGGATCAATGCTACCTTGCACGAGCTCTGAGATATGACCTTGTCAAGATTTTTGATTTCATGCTTAAGTGACCTTGAGGGACACTTCAGCCCAGAGTCATCGGCGGGGATCGAATGACTGTGCATGGTGAATGAGGTTGCCACTAGCATTTATCTAACCATTTTGAGCTATTGGATTAGATGGTTCATTTCTACGACCGATGGTTGGAAGGATACACAACGTTGGCCATTTGAACTGAGGAACACTATGACTTCTGACATTGACTGAGAATGTGTTGCCGATTTTAAACGAAGTTAAATATCTAAAAATTGAGATAGGCTTTTGTAGGCCTTGACAATACGGTCTCGTAGAAACTGATGGATCGATGCTACTTTGCATGAGCTCTGAGATATGACCCCACAAAGATTGCTAATTTCATGCTTAAGCGACCTTGAGGGACACTTCAGTCTGGAGTCATCGGCGGGGATCAAACAACTGTGCATAGCAAACAAGGTTTCCACTAGTATTTACCCAAAAATTCAGAGCTGTTAGAATAGACGGTTTGTTGCTACGACCGATGGTTGGAAGGATATGAAACATTGGCCATTTGAACTGAGGCACACTATGAGTTCTGACATCGACCGAGAATGTGTTGCCAATTTTAAATGAAGTTGAATCTCTATAAACTGAGACAAGCTTTTGTAGGCCCCAACAACATGGTCTTGTAGCAGCTGATGGATCGATGCTACCTTGCATGAGCTCCAAGATATGACCCTAAAAATATCACTAATTTCATGCTTAAGCGACCTTGAGGGACACTTCAGCCCGGAGTCATCGGCGGGGATCGAATGACTGTGTGTGGTGAATGAGGTTGCCACTAGTGTTTACCCAACCATTTAGAGCTGTTGGAACAAACGGTTCGATGCTATGAATGACGGTTGGAAAGATACACAATGTTGGCCATTTGAACTGAGGAATACTTTGAGTTCTGACATCGACCGAGAATGTGTTGCCAATTTTAAATGAGGTTGAATCTCTGAAAATTGAGACATACTTATGTAGGCCCTGAAAACATGGTCTTGTAGCATCTGATGGATCGATGCTACCTTGCACGAGCTCTGAGATATGACCTCGCAAAGATCACTGATTTCATGCTTAAGTGACCTTAAGGGACACTTCAGCCCAAAGTCATCAGCGGAGATCGAACGACTGTGCGTGGTGAATGAGGTTGCCACTAGCATTTACCCAACCATTCAGAGCTATTAGAATAGATGGTTCAATGCTACAACCGGCAGTTAGAAAGATATGAAATGTTGACCGTTTGAACTAAGGAACACTTTAAGTTTTAACATCGACCGAGAATATGTTGCCAATTTTAAATGAAGTTGAATCTCTGAAAACTGAAACAAGTTTTTGTAGGCCCCAACAACATGGTCCCGTAGCACCTAACAGATTGATACTACCTCTCATGAGCTCTGAGATATGACCTCACAAAGATTGTCGATGTCATGCTTAAGTGACCTTGAGGGACACTTCAGCCCTAAGTCATTGGTGGGGATCGAATGATTGTGCATGGCAAATGAGGTTGCCGCTAGTGTTTACCTAGCCATTTTAAATTTTTGGAACAAACTGTTCGTTGCTATGACCGATGGTTGGAAGGATACACAACATTGTCTGTTTGAACTAAGGAACACTGTGAGTTTTGATATTGACCGAGAATATGTTACCGATTTTAAATGAAGTTGAATCTTTAAAAATTGAGGTATAATTTTGTAAGCCCCAAAAACACGGTCCCATAGAAACTGACAGATCGATACTACCTCGTACGAGCTCCGAGATATGACCCTGCAAAGATAGCTGATTTCATACTTAAGCAACCTTGAGGGACACTTCAGTCCGGAGTCATCAGCGGGGATCAAATGACTATGCATGGTGAACGAGGTTGCTACTAGTGTTTACCCAACTATTTAGAGCTATTGGAATAGATGATTCATTGCTATGACCAATGGTTGGAAGGATACGCAACGTTGGCTGTTTGAATTGAGGAACATTATGAGTTCTGACATTGACCAAGAATGTGTTGTTGATTTTAAATGAAGTTGAATCTATGAAAACTGATATAGATTTTTGTAGACCCTGACAATACAGTCCCGTATCAATTGACAGATCAATGCTACCTTGCACGAGCTCCAAGATATGACCCTGCAAAGATTTTTGATTTCATACTTAAGCGACCTTGAGGGACATTTTAGCCTGGAGTTATCGGTGGGGATCGAATGACTGTGCGTGGTGAATGAAGTTTCCACTAGCGTTTACTTGACCATTCAGAGTTGTTGGAGTAGACGGTTTGATGCTACGACTGATGGTTGGAAGGATACGCAATGTTGGCCATTTGAACTGAGGAACACTGTGACTTTTGACATCGACTGAGAAAGTGTTGCCAAATTTAAATGAAGTTGAATCTCCAAAAGTCATGATAGGATTTTGTCAGCCTCGACAACACGGTCTTGTAGCACTTGACAGATTGATGCTACCTTGCATGAGCTTCGAGATATGACCCCACAAAGATCATTGATTTCATGCTTAAGCGACCTTGAGGGACACTTCAGCTTGGAGTCATCGGCGGTGATCGAATGACTGTGCATGGCCAACGAGGTTTCCACTAGCATTTACTTGGCCATTCAGAGCCATTGGAATAGATGGTTCGATGCTATGACTGATGGTTGAAAGGATACAAAATGTTGGAAGTTTGAACTGAGGAACACTGTGACTTTTGACATCGACTGAGAATGTGTTGCCAAATTTAAATGAAGTTGAATCTCTAAAAACCACGACAGGCTTTTGTAGGCCCCAGCAACACGGTCTCATAGCACCTAATAGATTGATGCTACCTTGCACAAACTCTAAGATGTGACCTCATAAATATCATTGATTTCATGCTTAAGTGACCTTGAGGGACACTTCGGCTCGAAGTCATCGGCAACGATCGAATGACTGTGCGTGGTGAATGAGGTTTCCACTAGCATTTACTCGGCCATTCAGAGCTATTGGAACAGATAGTTCCATGATTTGGGGATGTATTTCAGAGTTCGGATATATGGGAATAATGGCTGTGAAAAAGATATTTCTATTTTTCATTCTGAGAAGATCCATAGTGATTTTGAGTCACAGAGGAAATGCCTCGATCCTTCCACAAGTGCTATTTTAACGAGTTCTGATCACTTGAGGGACAAAAAATTATCTGTTAAGTTGAAAATAAAATCAACAGAAGACGTTGAAAATGAAGTGAAAATTATCTCTATCATATTACAGTCTCCTATACTCTACAAGTATATTTGATAGGGGTTCAAGAAGACGATCTATTATTGTCTAAAGGATATTTTGGGGTTATTTGTTTTGTTACTTGTTTTTTAATAATAGTGTTTAGATGCTTCTTAAGGTAATGTTGCTTATTTTATGTGAAAATTTTTTCTGCACACAACACTGAACATATTTGTAGATAAACTCAAATTACCAAGAGAAAGAACAATGGTGACTCTTATGGATCCTAGTAGAAGGGAATGACATGTACGATTCCTCGGATATCTCCCAGAAGCTTCCTTGATTCATGGATGGAGATATTTTTCAATTGCCAATAATCTTGAGGATGGAGATGCCTTCATTTTTGAGCAGTTAGATGATAGTCCATATTTTCCTTGTTGTCAAATAATGTAGTCCTTACAAGTATTTTAAAGGAGAAAAAGTGCATAATAGCCTTCCATCACGTATGAATAAGAAAATACAGGTCTTATGCAATGATTTTGTCACCAATTTTCTAGCAAAGGCATCTGGACCTGAAAAGGGAAACTGTGTGAAACAAGGAATGGAATAGCTGCAAGGGAAGAAGGTAAAACCTAGTAATGGAAGCAAATGTATTAATCTAGATAAACCAAAATTTAAACCTTCCATTTCAGAGAGGGAGAAGTTGGAATTCATGTCCTAAACAAATTTAACATATGACTTAATGAATAAAAACTCCATCAAATTAATAAATAACACAAATACTAATTAATTAAATAATTTTAAATATATCACTATTTACAATACATGTCAACTAAAATCATCAACCCAATTTGCTCATAAATACACCTAGCCATTTCAAATCTCAAAAAATTACTGATTTGATATCTCACAAACAAAACTATTTGCCCAAAAATTCTCTTGCATTAAATGCCATCCCTCCCAATGCAACAACATAGGACCAAAATCCATAAAAGGTACACAACATTCAATTCCACACAAGCCCAAAATCTCTTCAAAAGATATTGGGAGCTGGTGAAAAATCCTTGTACATATGCTCTTAATTACCCACAAACAATGCTTTAAATCAAGCCTTGTATACAATCAAATCCCATACCTGTGCATTTGAGAACTCTAAGAAACTTAACCTACAAAAAATTTCAGTTAGTTGTTCATACAAGCATAAAATCCATGGCTCTAAAAGCTTCTAGGGCTTCCACAACTATTAAAGCAGATGGTATGAAATGAGAGAATGAAGTAAAGGCTTCTCCAAAGCAGAGAAAAGAAAATAAAGTGATGTTCAAGCCCATAAAGGATTCAACAGTCAAAGCCATGAAATCTGAGAATAAGAAGAAGAAGAGGAAGAGAAGTGTAGAAAGTTACAAGAGGTTTATATACAAGGTGTTGAAACAAGTGCATCCCTCCAAGGGAATATGTAGTGCTACCATGGATATCATGGAGAGCTTCATGATTGACATTTTTGGTAAGATTACTCGTGAGGCTGCTTCTCTGCTGAAATATAACAAGATTGTGACACTTACCTCCAGAGAAATTGAGACTGCTGTCAAGTTTGTTCTACCTGGAGAGCTAGCTAGGCATGCTACTTATGAGGGAAGTAAGGTTGTTACCAAGTTTTCTACTACTCTGGGTTAGGTTTTGTTGGAAGATTTTAGGTTTTTTGTATGTGGTGTTTATGGCACCTATAATGGCCTATAAGGTCATTCCATGTAATGAAAATGGCAAATATGTAATAAGTCCTAAAAGGCCTAATAGGCCTTAGGACCAAAATAAGAGCCTAGCATGGAATTTGGTGTTACAAGTTTATTATAGTTTAGATTTTATTTTAATAATGCTTAATAAGTTTCTAGGAGTCCATCAAATATGCCAAAGTTCCATTGTACGACATAGGAGGCTGTGTGTACGGACTGCAACAGAAAAATATGAAAATCTCTGAATTTTTGCGGTTGAAGTTGAAGTTGAAAAATCTAATTTGGATTGATTGATAATGTTTTAGGAGTATTTTCTTAAAATATTGAAGATGTTTCATATGTTTCTTGCATTAATTTGAATCAGATTTTAAATCACTATTTTTAGCATTGTCACAGTTTGGGGTTCCTAAGTCACTATTTTGATTGGAATCCAATAAAGATGAGCATCATCTTATGAAAGTAAAGGCCTAAATTTCATGGAATGAGAATATCTAACATGTACAATACAAATCTAATTCTTTGGTGTGCAGACAAGTGAAAGAAGAAGTGATCATAGTCAACAAATGGTGGAAAATACATTGAATTTCATGGCAAGGGTATAACACCAGAAGATTGGTCTTAAGTATAGGGATATCTGATGATTTGGATCATCTTATATTTTTAATTTAAAGGTTAATCAATAACCATTTGAACCTAGAAGTGATTGGAGGGCACCGATTTGAGAAACCCTTGGTTTAAGGGTTGAAGAGACCAAATTTGGGGTTTTTTGGGGTTATAGGAGGTATGAGTATAATTCCTTTTGTATTTAGAGGTTTTATGACATAATAAGACACTTTCTATTGTTTTAAGTCTTGGGGTTAATTATTTCATATAGTTCCTTTGTTAAATCACTCACTTTCATGTATTTTTGGAGCCAGAAGAGTGAGAAGTAGTACACGCTCCAAAACAACCATATATTTCCTTTAGATATGACAATTTAATAAGAAAAGGGTACTCAAAAAAGTAATTTTTTTTGATTTTTCCTTTGGAAATTTTTAGAGATAAGTGGCATTTTCCTTCGCTGCAGGGCTACTAGACATGGCCATTAGGCCTCTGGACAGTTTGGGAAAGATTGGAGAGTTGGGTATTGTGGGTATTGCCAAGAAGCTTAAAAAATATCAAATACATTTAGATATAAGCCTTAGATACCATCTATATCATTTTGGAACCTTGGAAAAGGTCTAGTCAAGTTTGAGAACTTGGGAAGCATTTGAGGCTTTGGGAAAATAGTGGCTTTGTTAACCAAAATTCATAAAATTTCCTTGTTTATTCACCCACCACCCTTCCCTCTACATCATGGAGGCACAAGGTACACTAGGTGGCCTATGAGGGTACACTATTTGGATAAACCAAAATGTAAACCTTCCATTTCAGAGAGGGAGAAGTTGGAAAGGAAATGAGATAGTGCATCCTTGAATTGAGCTGGTTCCTTAAGGCTCTTCCATGGCCTTCCAAGTATTATGTGCCTACAAGTCATTGGAATAACAACATAAATTTATTTATTTATTAATAATGAGAAATATTTTTACAACTTAGCTCAATAGGAGCACTAGAGGAAAGAGATGAGCAGAGAAAACCTTCCAGTATTGCCCCAAAAAATAGGAGAGAAAGGTTGTCATTAAATCTTACAAACTTACCGTTATACATATGGGGTAATGCATGAGAAATTTACAGTCCACCCAATTTACAGTGCTATATAAATTTGACATGTTACAATATTTTGTATCTCCATTTAGTCCAATGAACCAATTGGGTCTGCCCTACCCTTGATTGTCTCAAGTATTGCCTCGTGGTTTGACTCATGATCCTTCCAAAGAGTTTTATTATGCGGTCTTACCCCATATTTGATCAAGTGGACATTTGATGCAACGATGAGGTTTGAATAATGAAGAATCTTTCTGTGTGTCTCCCAATCCTTGAACAGCCACAACCTAGGGTTCTTCATAGCATACCATCTAAGCCATGTACTAGTTACAACCACTGCTCCTATAGGGTATTCTAATTCTTCACCATTGATAACCGAGTGATCCAATTTATTTTTTTCCTCAACACAATGACACAAATAATAATCTGTCCCTTCTTCATTGTCTTCAGGTGCAATAACAACAAAAACATGGCCTGTAATGATATAAACATATTGAGGACATTAGTTTACTAAATATT
>BSBK01010773.1:57500-191989 GCA_027943335.1 Chamaecyparis obtusa | reverse complement strand
ATAAAAGGGGCCACTATGTCATCTGTACATTTTGTGACCCTATATGCTCAAACCACCCTCTTCTCGATGTAATGGGTGCTAAACATGTTCTTAACCTGAGTGACTAAAACATTTACTGTCCTCCAACCTACTATCCCTGTGACAGTGCTAGATAGGCTATAATAAAAAGCATCAATCGATACATCATCATATGGATTGTATGATTGAGCCTTCTGAATCATACTCATGATCTCAGTTCATATAGATGTCAATTTCTCCCTATTAGGGAGAGTAGTACTATTTTGTAGTGTCCACTCTAACATAGTCAGAGTGGCCTGCATCCTAGAGATAGTCTCATCTCTATGACTATCTCTACTATGTGGGGACTAGGTACTATCTGGGTCTGAGGAAGCTTGTGATCCCTAACTATTATGGACACTCTAATCTGAACCACTAGAAGCCATGAATGATGTGCACACAAAGGTAGTATATATATCTAGATCTAGATAGATAAAAAATGCTCACTGCAAGTAGGAACATGCACATATACATACATCCATTAGAAAATCAATTCATATATATATATATATATATATATATATATCTATATATATATATATATATATATATATATCTATATATATATATATATATATATAAGATTTAACTTTCAATTTATACATGTGTACATACTTCAAGTAAACATGAAAACATTTAAAACTTCAAACAAACACACATGAACTAATTTTCAAATGCATTTGTACATAATATAAATTAAATATTAAATTAAACATTTAAATTCATGCATTTACATATGTACATGTAATATTTTTAAATATTTAAAAACATAATTTAAACTCAAGCATAAATACACATGTATTCAATCATGGTGTACTAGAACAAATTCATGCATGCATATTTACTAATTTGAATGCATATTTATGTACATATTTACTTTACACACATGAAAAAAATTAATTTGTACAAATTTCCATAACTAGGGAGGGGAAACACATTATATTTAAATAAAATACTTTAAAAGAAATGGTGAAAATATATAATAATGTGGAAAGGGGTTCATGGGTCTTAAGAGTCTTAATTAGGTCTTGAGTAACCTAGTCTTATGGGTCTTAAGGGTCTTATGAGCTTGTCTTAAGGTTCTTAATTAGGTCCTATTGGGTATTAAGGGTCCTATTAGGTCTTAAAGGTCTTATTGGGTCCTATTGGGTCTTTAGGGTCACAATGGGTCTTAAGGGTCTTATTAGGTCTTATTGGTTCTTAAGGGTGAATTATTTTGACCTATAACTTATATTAGGTATTAAGTGGTCCTATTAGGTCTTAAGGGTCCTAATAGGTCCTATTTAGTGGATGATAAGTCTTAAGTGGTCTTATTAGGTCAGTAAGAGTAGATAGTCCATTATGTTTTAATTGGTACTATTAAGTCAAGTATTGGGTCTTATAATTGGGTCCATCCTATTAGGTTTTAATGGTCTTATTAAACATCTTAAGGGTAGGTCCTATTACATGTTTTTAAAAGTTTCAGTTTACATTTTACTTAAATTATATATATGTTTTCTTAGGATTTATGTTTGTACGTTTAATTTTTATGTGTTGATTTTGTACAATTTTTAAGGTAAATACATTTAAAAACAATTAAACAATATATGCAAAAAAAATAATTAAAAAACACAAACAAATTTTTTATAAAAAAAAACCAAAAACCTACCTCGAACTCGGTTGAGTTGCACTATCACTCCCTCTAGGTCACCTATCCTTAGCCCCTCATTGCTCAAATGAGGGGCTTTGGGCATTCATGGGGCTACTTATGGGGAGGGGTAGACTTGGTCAAGTAGGACTTGGCTGAGTCTACCTTGCCATGTAGGTGCCATTTGACGCCACGTGGTGCTTCCCTTTCTTCGGTTGAAGAGGACTCGACCGAGTCCTACTCAGCCAAGAGGTACTCAGTCGAGTCGATCGAGTTAGCTGAAAGGGTGACACACTATCATGCTTTCACCTGAACATGTGGGTTTCTGAAACTAAAAACAAGAAAAGGATTTGCAAATCATATGAACCAATTAAATTTATCTCCTTAGAAGGCCTTATGGAAAATCCTTTCAACATGCACTAGCAATCCTTTGTTTCCACGGCTTTCCATCTCAGCTATGAACTCATCAAACTTCAACAATATTATGCCTAATAATAGCACAATCTGTGCAAGTAAGAATTTGGTTGTCGAGATTCAACACTAGAACAAAACAATCTCTCAAATTCTATCTACTCATCGAAGTTCAACAATATTACGCCTAACAACAACAACACAATCTACCTAAGGAAGAATCTAGCTTTTGAGATTCAATGCCAAAATGATGCAACTGAGAAATTTATATGACTGGAGGTAAATTAATTTTAGACAAAATAAAATATTTAGAACATTAGATAACTACAATTTGATTCAAATAAATGCACAATTTTCTACTAGAAACTCTAATGAATTTTGAAACTGCCATTTCTTTAACTAATAAGATATTTTTCTCTTTGTTCTCTATCATTCCTTGGGAAGGATGAATGAAGCAACATCTACCAGAATTGATATAAAATCATTGCAAGGCATCACTGTGGTCTACTACATTAAAGAGGTAAGAATGATGCTACATGAGGCATCTGCAATACAAAACATAAATCATGGGATTAATTTTACAAATCTATCTAACTTTAACAAAAGCTAGGGACTCCAGTTGCAGGAGTCCAGCTCTTGTTTGAAAAAGGTGTTGTTATTATTATAAAATGCACCTCTTATACTTGCTCTTATAGTAATACACATTCTTGATTCTAGCATATTAGAGAATAGAGACATAAACAATCTCTTTCTTCTTCTATAATTATGTTGAACACAAAAAAATTGGAAATAGTAAAATCTAGAAAACTAAACCCATGTTACATTGTGAATTTGAAGACTTAGGTTAGTAGATCAATAGGAGTGAATATCTTTTCTCAGATGAAGAAGAGTAATCATGTTAACTAATCAACATGAGGGAAGATATTTGGGCGAAGGAAGAAGAGATTGAGATCTATCCCCATTTTCATTTAAAACAATCCACACCATCTTCAATCCCCAACTAGTATGCAGTTCAAGATGACAATGCATAAACCATACTCCTATAATTATGCACATTTAGTTGAATGGATTTATATAAATAAATCGAGTACATTATTTTTAAACTAAATAAGTGACTGAAGATAGCATTATGTAATGATAGTAATACTTGGATTATTGGTGTAGGATCACCTAGGTAAATAGGGTTAAGAACCCTTAAGAACTTTTAGGTTTTCTTTAAGTGACTTGTAAAGTGTTTATTCATTCAGTCCTATGATGACTGAGTACAAAATGGGTCAAGTTGGTGAATAAACACTCTAGTGCTTAGATGGTTTCTTTCAGTTTTGTTGTGTGTTAGACGTAGTTAGTAAGCGCCTAGAAATCCAACCAAGGCATCAAGAACCTTAGTTGAGTTTCTCAATATGTGTTGCAATGGCTCGGTAATACTATTGCTTGGTATTACTGGTGCTCAATAAGACTAGCGCTCAATAATAGTGGCACTCAATAAGAGGTGCTCGGTAATATGGGTACTTGGTGAGACTAGTACTCGGTAATTCTACTACTTGGTACCCATGTTGCTCGGTACTATGATGGAGTTTACATTACTATTTCTCGGTAAAACCAGTTGTAATAGTCGTGAAAGGTGGATCTTATCTG
This sequence comes from Chamaecyparis obtusa, assembly GCA_027943335.1. Taxonomy (NCBI): domain Eukaryota; kingdom Viridiplantae; phylum Streptophyta; class Pinopsida; order Cupressales; family Cupressaceae; genus Chamaecyparis; species Chamaecyparis obtusa. Next base: position 188,259 of record BSBK01010773.1, on the reverse strand, counting down.
TAATGGATAGTATGGTCATTCGTAAGTGTTCCTAACAAGATGCTTTCGAAAGAGTGGGAAATTAAGACTGTCCCAATGATGGAGTGGCTATTTATGACATCCCAATCCTCCTTTATAAAGGAGAGGAGTTTTTGTAAGAAAGAGCATTGTAGCAGTTGGATTTTTTGAATGGTTTTTGTTATTTCAAGTTAATGAAAATTTGTAGGTTGTGTATTTAGTTGATTCAAAGCTTTGTGATTTACTGTGCATGCTAGTAGATTAACTCATTTTGTTTTTGTTTGTAAGTTTTGAGTTACTTACCTTTTCTAGGTTGTAAATATTGAATGGCTCCTCGAGGTTCCTTGAATCCATGGTGAATGTCATGTGCCTGGATGGAACTTGAAAGGAGCTCTTGTACATAGTTTTCTTTTTCTTGTTTTTGGTAGGAGAAGAAACAAAAACATAATATAGAGACCTTACCCTAGGTGAGCTCGATGATGGTCTGGCTAGGGTGAGTAAACAAGGATGATGCTATGGAGGCATTAGTTGAATGAGGAGAGTGGATCTATTTATGTAGATTCAGTGAGAGAAGAGAATAACTTATTGGTGGGGACCGAGTCTTAAAGAGGGAGTGGGTTCTTAGTGGCTTACTTCAGTTTAGGGTGCTGAATACCCTAAGAGATCTAAAGGAAGGATCTCTGAGTAGAGTCAGGCCAACTCAGTAGTAGCAACTAGAGCCTAGCCTCCCATTAGATTGGTATCAGAGTCATGAAAATATTTGGGTGTATGTTGTTTGGGTGTTATTTGTAGAAGCGTCTATTGATTCATTCAAAATGGTGAGCAATGTAGAACTAGAAAAAGATGTGGAAGAGAAAAAAGAGGAGAATGGATTCTTGAAATAATAGTTGGCTGAAATGGAAACCAGGCTAGAAGAAGTGCAGCTAAGAACTATAGAAGTTAGTGAAAGAATGAGAGAAACTGACGAAAAAGACAAGTGGTTGAGGAAGACATAGTGCCAAAACCTGACCCTATAATTCAAGAAGAGCCATTCTTAAGGGTGTTGAAGGAAATGAATAGTAACTCCTTGGAAGGCTTACCTCTATTTAATGGTAAAATTGATGCAAGAGAGGATAGGAGGGGCCAAAAATGGCATACCCTAACCAGATCCACCTTGCTCAACAACACGAGGAAGCAATAATACACAACAATGAGAGAGAGAATGCATAAAAATTTCATATATTATCTTCAAATTAATTCATACATTCCAGGCTATAAGGCCTTCCTGGTTTAGACTAGATATTACAATCAAGTACAAAAGTCCTCAAACATGTGAGGATCTATCAATAATCTCTAAACTTCTATCTTCTATCTTCTATCAAAACTGACTCTCTAAATTGTAACCAAACAACTACATTTATACAAGAGGCTATCAAACCAAGTTGGACTTCATATCCACAATCAATAGAAGGAATGACTAGATCTAGGTCCACATGCTTCCCAATGATGGATACCAACATTAAATCTGCTACCCAAATTAACTGCATGAGTCGGCCTCAAAAGAAATCCAAAACAAATAACTCAGTGAGAAAGGAAACCAAGAACTAGACAAGCATCACCGAGTACCAGAGAGATAATTGACCAACACCGGTGAACAAAGGAAACCGAGCAACACCGAACCAACTCGATCAAAGAAAGAACTGAGCAACACAAAAAAATTCAAATATGTTTTTGGTGACATGGGATTGCCAAGGACCCGAGATGCTCTTGCATCAGACACCTGGGGTTATTTAAAATGATTCTCTAAATCATGAAACATGTATGATCCAAGCTGCATGCAACTCAAACTTTAAAATCCATGAACTATCTTCAATCAGACTATTCTTCCACTTTACCAGATATTCTATATACTATTTTCCTCTTGTACTTCTACCAATTCTTTTCTCCAAAATATTTTCAACTTCTTCATTCTACTTGTTAGGATAATCCATCAGTACTACCATGTCTTCTTCAGGTTCATGAAACTCATACAAATCAGTAATGTTGAATATAGGTGATATATCCATGTCATCAGGTAACTCAATCTCATATGTATTTCCACTATCAAATTTTCTCAAAATCTTTCAAGGTCCAAACTTCTTCATCCTTAGCTTTCCATATGTTCCAATAGGAAATATGACTCTCCTCAAATGAATCATCACTTCATCACCAACATCAAAATTCTTGTCTTCTTGATCTATCAGCTCTATCTTTGTATTTTTTATTACTCTTTTCCAGTTTAAGCCCCACAACTTCATGTAATGTCTTCATGTACTCAACAATGTCTCTCAAATCTGATATACCTCTCGGTTGTATGCCATTTACAATCTCAAAAGGTGTTTTTCCACTACTCCTATTCACTGAGTTATTGTATGCAAACTCTACTTGTGCCAACATAGAATCCCAATTACTCGGTGTGTCTCCAACTAAAAATCTCAAAAGATTACCCAAGCTTCTATTCACAACTTTTGTTTGTCCATCAGTTTGTATGTGAAATGTAGAACTATATTTCAACTCAGTACCCAACTTTGTCCAAAGACTCTTCCAAAAGTATCCAACAAATTTACTGCCTTGGTCATACATAATACTCCTCAGTAATCCATCTAATCTGACAATTTACTTAAATAAAAGATCTACTACATGTACTCCATCTGATGTCTTTCTACAAGGTATAAAATGTGCCATTTTAGAAAATCTATCCACAACCACAAATATAGAATTATTACCTCTTACTATCTTCAGTAAGCCAAGAATAAAATCCATACTGATGTCAATCCAAGGTTTCTTGGGTATAGTAATCGATGTATACAATCCATTATTTTGACTAACTCCTTTTGCAACTTGACAAACTCCACAACTTTTCACAAATTTATGAACATCTTTGTACAACTGCGGCTAGAAGTATTTCTCCTTAAGCAAATTCAATGTCTTATCAACACCAAAATGTCTAGCCAAACCACTACTATGTTTCTCTTTTATCAAATTAGTTCTCATTGCTCCTCTTAGTATACACAACTGAATACCTTTAAACAACATACCTCCTTGCATAAAATATTCATCCCATTTAGTACTCTATTGATCTTGAATAAGTGCTCTACACTTTCTCCACAGCTCAAAAAAATCAGGATCAAATTCATAAGAATATCTCATGTCATCAAAACCTAGAATTCTAATTTTCATCTTGGTCATCAAAGATCTTCTTGTACTCAATGCATCAGCAACTTGGTTAGTGACTCCACTCTTATGCTTTATCCCAAATGTATAAATCTACAAATACTCAACCCATTTCATGTCTTTGATTCAACTTATTCTGACTACCCAAATATTATAAAGCTTTATGATCGATATACAACAAAAATTCACTCGACATGAAATAATGTCTCCATTTCTTTAGTGCTTGAACAATAGCATAGAATTCTTGATCATACACAGAATATTTCCTTTTTGCATCATTCAACTTTTCACTAAAGAAAGCAACAAGTTTACCTTCTTGACTCAACACAGCTCCAATTGCACTTCTGCTTGCATCACATTCCACTTGAAATACCTTATTGAAATTAGGTAATGCCAAAATAGGCAATTCAACAACCTTCTGCTTCAGAGTCTCAAAACTTTTATCAGATCCATGTGTCCACTTGAATTCTCTTTTGTCTCCTCTCATAGTCTCAGTCATAGCATTATAAATTGAACTAAAATTTCAGTAAAAACTTGTCAAACCATGAAATGATCTATCATTCATAGGTGTAGGCCAATTCAAAATAGCTTCAACATTTTCAGGATCCATTTTCAAACCATCAACCGAGATCACAAATCCCAAATACACAATCTCCTCTTTCACGAATGAACAATTTTTTCAAATTTATCATCAACTTTTCTTCTTTCAATCTCTGCAAAACTCATCTAACATGCAACAAATGTTCTTCTCTAGTCTTACTGAATATCAGAATATCATCAAGATATACAATCACAAACTTACCCAAGAATTTCTTCAAAAATTCATTCATCAATCTCATAAAAGTACTCGGTGCATTAGTTAAACCAAAAGGCATAACCAACCACTCATACAAACCTTCTTTTGTCTTGAAAGCAGTCTTCCATTCATCACCTTCCCTAATTCTGATATGATGATACCCACTTTTCAAATTGATTTAGTAAAATACTTTTCTCCGGGAAAACTATGCATTATATCATCCATTCTCGGTATAGGAAACCTATACTTCATTGTTATCTTGTTGATTTCTCTAGAATCAATACACATTCATCATTCTCCATTCTTCTTAGTTTCCAATACTGTAGGTATTGCACAAGGACTCAAACTTTCTCTGATCAAGCCTTTCTGCAACAATTCTTGAATCTATCAGTTCAATTCCTGATTCTCGATAGGTGTCAACTAATGAGGTGCCTTATTCGATAAACTAGCTCCAGGGATGAGATCCATGAAATGATCAATACTTCTCTTTGGTGGAAAACCATTAGGTACATTATCAAAAATCATTTCACTGTACTCGGTGAGTAACTTATCAATCTCCTTAGGGACATTATCCTCTATTTTCTTACTCGGTTTGTTAGGAATTACAGCAAAACATACATCATTTCTCTTTAAATCCTTAAACAAAATTTCTTCCTTCCATCAAGAAAATTTTCATAGATGTGCAAGCATTACTAATAGGTTCTTCCATCAAAGGTAACAAGATTTGTCTTCTTCCATCAGCCTAAATAGTATACTTATGCAATCTCCCATCATATATAGCATGTATATCATATTTCCAAGGTCTACCCAACAAAATATGATAACAATCCATAGGCATGATATCACATAACACCTTATCATAATACTTTCCAATTTTCAAATTCACATAACATTGTTCACTTACCAAGAGTGTATGCTCATCTTTGATCCATGAAATCTAATAGGGCTTCAGATGCTCCAACCTGTTGAACTTTAACTTTGTGGCCATCTCTTCAGATTCTAGATTCTCCGAGCTACCACTATCAATGATTACCTTCCAAAATTTGTTAGAAACTCTCGATCTGGTCTTGAAAAAACTTTTCCTTATCAGATCTTCCTTTTTACCTTCATTCCAAAGTGCTCTTCTTACCATCAAGTTATTTTCCTTCTCAGGTTCATTCGGTCACTCTTCTTGTACCAAAGCATTTCTCCTGCTACTAGCCTTCTTACTTGCATGTGTACACCCAAATGATCTATGTCCTTCTTCTCCACAATTGTAACAAGTTCCTCAGAAACCACCTCTATTATAACCACCTTGGCAGTTATTGCCTCTGCCTCTAGATGAGCTTTCACCTTTCCACTCGGTCTTGCCTTTATCCAAAGTTGTCTTTTTTGGTTCAGATCTACTATTTTCACCATGGGATGTACCTCTTCCTCTAGGGAATCTACAACTTCTACCTCTTGGTCTATGTTCATGTCTCTTATTCAATTTCTCCTTAGCTTTCAATGCAAATTGATAAGCATCTTCAATGTTCTCCAATTTGACCAAACTGATTTCTTCTTGGATGGAAACTCTCAAACCATTCAAGTATCTAGCAATTCTTTCCACATCATATTCATCATGTCTAGATCTGATATCTAATCTATATAATTCATCAATATATTCCTTTATCGAGCTATCTTTCTACCTTAAACTTTGCATTTGCCTAACTAGGTTAATCTGATAATCACAAGGTAAGAACTTTCCTTTCAATTTATTCACCATTTTACTCCATACCTTGATTTTGTCTTTTCCTTTCCTTTTTCTATCCAGCTATAGATCTTCCCACCATAAGGATGCATGACTTTTCAACTTTGTGCTTGCAAATTTCACCTTATTTTCCTTAGGTATATTTTCATACTCAAAGTACTTTTCCATCTCAGTGATCCAATCCACTAATTCATTAGAATCCAATTTTCCACCATACTCTGGAGGATTAAAGTGTGGTGTCAACTTCAGAATTGTCAAACCCTTCAAGAATCTTTCCTCACCTTGATCCATCATAGGTGCAGGTTCTACATTACCTTGTTCTACCTCAATTTCATCATCACTAACATCTTCAAGATGTCTTCCTCTTCTCTGGGCTGTTTCACTAGCTTCTAATCTAGCAGCAAGTTGTCTCAACATGTCTGCCAATCCTGGATCTGCATCTCACCTCCCACGAACCATTCTTGAAAACCCTCTACAATTGTAGGTCAGATCACAATCTGCTACCCCACAATAATTCAACTAGGGCTTCATAAAAAGGAACCTTCAAATCTAGATTCGCAAACCTAGATCTAGATCTAACCTCACTCTAATACCACCTGACACAAGAGAGGACAAGAGGGGCTAGAAATGGTAGGCCCTAACTAGATCCACCTTGCTCAACAACACACAGAAGCAACAATACACAAAAGTAAGAGAGAGAATGAAAAAAACTTTCATATATTATCTTCAAATTGATTTATACATGTCGGGCTATAAGGCCTTCCTAGTTTAGGCCAGTTATTACAATCAAGTACAGAAGTCCTCAAACATGTGAGGATCTTTCAATAATCTCTGAACTTCTACCTTATATCTTCTATCAAAACTGACTCTCTAAATTCTAACTAAACAACTACATTTATACAAGAGGCTATCGAACCAAGTCAATCTTCAAATCCACAATCAATGGAAGGAACAACCAAATCTAGGTCCACATGCTTCCCAATGATGGATACCAACATTAAATCTGCAACCCAAATTAACAGCATGAGTCAGCCTTAAAAGAAATCCAAAGCAAATAACTCGGTAAGCAAGGAAACTGAGTGTGAGACAAGCATCACCAAGTGCTAGGGAAATTCATTGAGTGCCAGAGAGATAACCGACCAACACCGGCAAACAAAGGAAACCGAGCAACACTGAACCAACTTGGTCAAAGAAAGAATTGAGAAACACAAACAAATTCAAATATGTTTTTGGTGACACAGGATTGCCAAGGACCCGAGATGCTCTTGCATAAAAAATGGAACCAAAAGTAGTCATGGAATGGATAGAAGGACTAGAAAATCACTTTGAGATAATGTGACCAAGGCTTAGAAGCTTAGAATAGCCAAGACAAGATTGAGATGAACTACTCTCACTTGGTGGAAGTTTGTTGAAAATGAAAGGACCAATGAAGGAAAGAACCCCATAAGCAGTTAGAAATACATAATAGCTAAGATAAGGGAAACATATCTCCCAGAGGATTATGTAGTGCAGTTGCACAAGAGGAGACAAAATATGAGATAAAAGGATCTAGAGGTCAGTACCCATATCAAAGAGTTTCACAAGTTATGTTTGAGATCACATGTAATGGAAGAGGAAAGCCTAAAAGTGGCTAGGTATTTGAATGGCCTCAAGTGGAGTATCCAAGAGGAACTCAATCTCATAAGTCCCAAGACAGTACATCAATGCTATCAGCTCACTCTCAAAGTAGAGGAGAAGTTCAAAAAGAAGAAAGATACGAATAGCAGAGGAAGGGGAAGGGATAATAGAAGTCATAGAGGAGGATTTGGTGGAAGAAACTTTGAAGCTAAAAATCAGAGTGAGTCCAAGCCCAATGAGAATCAAGAAGAATCCAGTAACACAAGAGGAGGTTCCAACCAAGGAAGGAGTTCAAGAAATGGTTCAAGAGGAAGAAATAATAATCAGGGAAGAGGGTCTTATTTCTCTTCAATGAAGTGTTATAACTGTCAATAGTTTGGGCATCTAGCCTATAGATGTCCTGAGAAGAGTTCTACATCACAAGGAGGTGAGAAGAGGACACACTATATGCAAGGAGAATCAACTTCTAGCAGCATGATGGCAGAAATAGCCCTCGATTCTGAGATAGGGGAAAATTTGATGATCGTAAGGGCAGTCCTCAAGGAACCCATCAAAGAGGAACCAAGAAAAAGATCTATGTTTCGAGTCAAGTGTAAGGTGCTAGGTAAGGTTTGCAAAAATATCATAGACTCTGGTTCTACCAATAACATAGTTTCTATGGAAGCCATAGAAAAGTTAAAATTGAAGAGGATTCCTCATACTAATCCTTACCGAGTTACTTGGTTGAATAAATATCAACATGTGTTAGTTAATGGGAAAGCTTGGGTAGAATTTTCCATAGAGAGATATAAGGAAAGCATTTTGTGTGATGTCCTTCCCATGGATTCTTGTCATTTATTATTGGGTAGACCCTGTAGTTTGTCCAAGCTGCAGTACATAAGGGAGGTGAAAAATCCTATTCCTTCAAGATACAATTGATCTTGGAAGAGGGTGAAGTGAAGAAGGGGGGTCCTAACATACTGTTGGTAGGTGAGAAAGAGTTCTTGCAAACATTAGAGGAAGAAGATGGAGTAGGCTTTGCTTTAGTTCTAAAGCCAAAGAGTGACAAATGGGACAAGAGGGAAGAGTTACCCTTAGAAGTCAAGGAGTTACTGAGTCAATACCAAGACATCATTAGTGATGGTCGGCTAGCTAGTCTACCACCTGAGAGGTCTATTAGCCATCAGATCGACTTCATCCCAAGAGCCTGACTTCCCAACAAGGCTGCCTATAAAATGACCCCACAACAAAATATAGAGATAGCTAGCCAAATTCAAGAGCTACTAGATCAAGGACTAATCAAAAGGAGCATAAGCCCATGTGCTATTCCCACCATCCTAGCTCCAAAGAAGAATGGTACTTGGAGGTTGTGTAGAGATTCCAGGGCCATAAATAGAATCACTATTTGGTATAGATTCCCAATCCCTAGGATAGAGGATTTGATGGATTGCTTAGGAGGAGCTAAGTATTACTCCAAGATAGATCTTAAGAGTGGGTATCATCAAATAAGAATAAAAAGTGGAGATGAGTGGAAGACTACTTTTAAGACTACCGAGGGACTTTATGAGTGGCTTGTAATGCCTTTTGGGTTGTCCAACACCCAGAGCACATTAATGAGGTTGATGAATGAAGTGTTGAAGGACTTAATTGGAAAATAGGTTTTAGTGTACTTAGACGATATTCTAGTATTCAACAAAACCAAGGGGGATCATCTCATACATCTACAAATGGTAATGCAAAGGTTGCATGAAGAGATGTTGGCAATCAATCTAGAAAAGAGTGAGTTCATGAAGCAAGAGCTCATATACCTAGGTTTTGTTATCTTAGAAGGTAACTTGAAGATGGATATCAGCAAGGTGAAAGAAATTTTGAATTGGCCTGCACCTAAATCAGCCATAGAAGTAAGGAGTTTCCATGGACTGGAATAATTCTATAGGAAGTTCATCAGGAAGTTTAGTGAAATTAGTGCACCGGTCTTAGATACCATAAAAGGAGGTATAAAATAAAAGTTCCAATGGAATAAGCAGGTTGATGAAGGATTTAAGAATTTCAAGCAGAGAATAGAAACTCAACCTATCCTGACACTTCCCAGTTTTGACAAGTTGTTTACTGTGGAATGTGATACTAGCAATATTGCCATAGGTGCAGTTTTGAGTCAAGAGGGAAAACTAGTCACTTTTCATAGTGAAAAATTGAATGATACAAAGAGAAAGTATTCCTCATGTGATTTGGAGCTATATGCACTAGTGCAAACACTAAGGAAATGGATACATTGTCTACTTCCCAAAGAATTTGTAGTCTTTACTGACCATTAGATTCTAAGTTTTCTGAATTCACAAGATAAACTAAGCCATAAGCACATGAAATGGGTGGGGTATATCCAAGCCTACACCTTCACCATCAAACACAAGAAGGGAGTATAGAATAAGGTAGAAGATGCATTGAGTAGGAGATTGCTCATGATGTAAGAAATTCAGCTAAGGAGCATGGGCATAGACAACTTCAAGGATCTGTACCCAACATATGAAGATTTTTCAGCAGCCTATAAGGTATGTCAAGATTTTCAAAACCACTTTCATAGTGAGTATTCTGATTTCACCCTGCAAGAAGGTCTTCTATTTAGAGGAGGACAACTCTATGTACCAAAAGGTTCAATAAGAGAGAACTTAGTACAAGAGAAACATAATGGATCATTGAGTGCACATTTTTGGGTGCATAAAACTTTAGAATTAGTACAGAGGTACTATTATTGGTCAAGGATGAAGAAGGATGTTCAGAAGTATGTAGAGACTTGTATAGTCTATCAAAAGGCCAAGGGGACTTCATCAAATGCACGATTGTATCAACCACTTCCAATCCCAGACCAACCTTGGGAATGTATCAGCATGGATTTTGTGGTTTGACTTTCTAAGACCAAGCAGGGAATGGATAGTATTTTTGTGATTGTGGACAGATTCAACAAAATGGCTCACTTTGTACCATGAAAAACCATGCATGATGCATGCCATATAGAACATCTTTTCTTCAAAGAAGTAGTAAGGATACATGGATTACCCTTAAGCATTGTATCAGACAGGGACTCTATGTTTATGAGTCATTTTTGCTAAACCTTGTGGCTGAAGCTCGGTACAAACCTTTCCTTTAGCTCAACATATCATCCATAGACCGGCCGTCAGATTGAAGTAAGGAATCAAAGTTTGGAAAATCTTTTGAGATGTCTCACAAAAGAATATGGACAATCATGGGATTAGTTACTTGCACATGCATAATTTACATATAATGATATAGTCAATAGATCCACTGGAAAAAGCTCTTTTGCAATAGTGTATGGGATCCATCCCAAAGGTATATGTGAACTCAGGGATCATGGAAACAATGCAGAGAAGAGTGGCTATGTAGAAGATTTTGCTCAAGCCATGAAAGAAGTCCATGATACTGTGAAGAAGACACTAGTAGAGAGTACAACTCACACCAAGCAGAAGGTAGATGAAAGGAAAAGAGATGTTCAATTTCAAGTTGGAGATTAGTCATGGTGCACTTGAACAAAGCAAGACTACAAAAAGGTGTTCCAAGTAAGCAAAAGATGAGGAAGATAGGCCCCTGTGCAATTTTGGCAAAGTATGGGTCTAATGCTTACAAAGTTGACCTTCCCACTAATATGGGTTTATCTCCAGTCTTTAATGTGGAAAATCTTGTGTCCTACAAGGGAACAATTCCAAGAGAAGGTCCTGATTTATCAGCAACTGTAGAAGATCTCAGGGCACTAAAACTTCCAGTTGATCCAAAGCCCAAGGCAGAGAAGATCTTGAATTCAAGAGTTGCCAAGCAGACTAGAACAAAGACTTACATGGAATATCTAGTCAAGTGGCAAGGGCAAGCTAATTATGAGGCTACATGGGTGCAGGAGACCGAATTCAAGAAGTTGGGCATCAACCCTAACCACATCCAATCACCTAGAAGTTGATTTTTCTCATTTGGGGGAGTGTGGTGCAAGAGCACCTAGGTAAATAGGGTTAAGGACCCTTAAGAAATTTTAGGTGTGCTTTAAGTGACTTGTAAAGTGTTTATTCATTCACTCTTGTGATGATCAAGTACAAAATGGGTCAAGTCAGTGAATAAACGCTCTAGTGCTTAGATATTTTCTTTCAGTTCTGAACTTGTTAGTAAGCCTCTAGAAATTCAACCAAGGCATGAGGAACCTTAGTTAAGTTGCTCGGTATGTGTTGAAATGGCTCGGTAATACTAGTGCTTGGCAAGACTGGCACTCGGTAATACCAACGCTCGGTAAGATGTGCTCGATAATACGGACACTAGGTGAGACTGGTACTTGGTAATGCTACTTCTCGGTACCCATGGTGCTCGGTACTATGGTGGAGTTTACATTGTTGTTGCTTGGTAAAACCAGTTGTAATAGCCATAAGAGGTGGATTTTGTCCATAATGGATAGTATGGTCAGTCATAACGGTTCCTGACAACATGCTTTCGACAAAGTGAGAAATTAAGATTGACCCAATGATGGGGTGGCTATTTATGACATCCCAGTCCTCCTTTATAAAGGAGAGGGGTTTTTGTAAGAAAGGGCATTGTAGCAGTTGGATTTTTTGAATGGTTTTTGTTATTTTGAGTTAATGAAAAGTTGCAGGTTGTATACTTAGTTGATTTCAAAGCTTTGTGATTTACTGTGCATGCTAGTAGATTAATTCATTTTGTTTCTGTTTGTAAGTTGTGAGTTCCTTACCTATTCTGGATTGTAAATATTGAATGGCTCCTCGAGGTTCCTTGAATCCATGGTGAAAGTCATGTGCCTGGATGGAACTCGAGAGGAGCCCTTGTACATAGTTTTCTTTTTCTTATTTTTGGTAGGAGAAGCAACAAATATGAATCTAGAGACCTTACCCTAGGTGAGCTCGGTGATGGTCTAGCTAGGGTGAGTAAACAAGGACAATGTTGTGGAGGCATTAGTTGAATGAGGAGAGTGGATCTATCTGTGTAGATTCAGTGAGAGAAGAGAATAACTTGTCGGTGGGGACCAGGTCTTGAAGAGGGAGTGAGTTCTTAGTGGCTTACTTCGGTTTAGGGTGGTGAATGCCCTAAGAGATCTAAAGGAAGGATCTCCGAACAAAGTCTGTAGTAGCAACTAGACCCGGCCTCCCATCAATTATCAGCAAGGAATCTAAGAGCCAGCCAACCTCCACTAGGAACTCCTACCGTGTTTCTCTCATGAGGATCCACTAGATTAAAGTTAGCTGGGTCAGTGGTTGCATTGTAGTTTCCCGTACCCTGACCCACGATGAAGAAGTTGAAACCGTGCAGATGCAAAGGATGGCTCTCGAAGGTCACAATACTGGTGTCCTGCAGAACTAGCTATACACTAGTGTTAAAGGGAAGCACTTAGACTCTCGTACCATTGACGGTCTGTGTGTTGTTAGGCGGCGTGCCAGTATAGTTGAAAGGAAATGGCGGATTGTCAGGGAAAGTGGTATTGTAAACTCCATTGCACTGGTTAAAGTGGTAGGCTTGAAGAAGAGCGGTGGTAGGAAGAATGAAGGATATGTTGTTAATGGAGGCTGCAAACTAGGTACCGTTGGGACCTTGACATGTTTTTCCTTGGGGGCACGGATTTAGCCCCAACCCCACTGTGAATAGGAACTGTTTATCCACCTTCTGAGGAACAGCCACTGCTGGAAAGTTTGGATTGCCTAAGCTTTTCATCTTTTGGCTGAAATTCGCGGCAAAAGATGTATCATTCGGGACTGGAAGCATAGGCTTCATCATGGGAAGAGAGGATGAGGACGAATTAACAGCTGTCACATTGGAAACATACTCTAAAACTCCAGCACTGGTTGAGTTATCAAAAGTTGCTGTTCCCGTAGCAAAAGGGCCTGCAAGCATGAGGAATGTCGCATTGGGTGGCTGAGACATAGCTGTGAAGAGGACGTTGGTAGTCTGACCAGGAGTGATTAGAATAACATTGTTTTGAAAAGGTTTGACATACACAGCGTCCGCTTCTACTATGGTCAAGGTATGATTGGCAATTCCAAAAAACAAGTCACTATTGAGCGCAGCATTAACTAAAGGAAGTAGGTAAGTTATCCCAGGGATCACTTTGAGCCTGAATGTATCTACATTACACAGTAAACATTTGTTACATTTCCATTTAAACAAATGCAAAATAGCGAGCAGTATCTTTACGTTTCATCCATTTTAACTGCCCGTCCTCACCGTTGGCAGAGCAGTTGTACATAAGTCCCGTGAGTCCATTGATGGTATATGCATCTGACACATTAGCTTGCGCACCACTTTGCATTGCTTGATTGATAATATTCTCAGTGTCTGAATTCCACCACTCACCTGCAATTTGCATCGCAAATACATTATTTTCATTTTAAATTGAGGACTGTGTACAATGGCAACACATTGTCAACGAGTAGTGAAGGGCATACCAAAAACAATAGGCACTTCCTGGTGTGGGCGAGGGAATGGGTAAGAAGCATTCTTTTTGGGATAGAGGATAATGGACCCATGTATGCTTGCTCGCAAACACGAGATGTGGGCATGCCACCACAGTGTTCCTCTCTGCCTTTTGACGGTAAATTTGTACACGTAACTTTGCCTAGTTTGAATTGGACACTGAGTGACATAAGCAGGACCATCCGCCCACCCAGTTCTAAGCTGCCGAACTACATGCCTGAGCAATTCATAGGAATTCATTAGGTGCACCGACTAAAGTAATCCATGGAACATCACCATATAGTATTATATCTATAAAGTAAATAACTGAGCAGCGGTAGCATAAGAGATACCAATCTATGCTAACATTGTTTTGAACATTATTTGTTACATTCACAACCACGCGATCTCCTTCTCGAGCAACTATTGCAGGCCCCGGATATTGCCCGTTCACAGTCAAGAGAGCTTTCGTAGTGCAAAGAGGAGTCACATTCGTCATTTGGATCTGTAAATATTTAGAGCAAAGAATAAATCATGGCTATCTGACCAGGAATGAACCTTAAAAAAACAGAATAGAGAAATTTAATGCCTTCCCGGACAATAATGCATTCAACCCACGTTGAATTTGTAGCGTAGTGTAATCACGCTATGTTTCGCTGATACAAATTGAACAGTAACCCACAATGCCAAAAGTGGCAACAGGACCCGGCCATGAAAAGTCTTCATCGCCAGAATCATGCAGTAATTCCTCTTTCAGGATCTGATGTCAACTTTAGCAGGCTAACTAAGCATTTGCTGAATTATTTTTGGCCTTAGATGTGATAATCTGTTTCTTTCAGGTTGTATTTATAGATACAAGGATTAAATCAGGTGTGAGGTCCTTTCTCGTTGGTTAGGTAGGCTGGTAGGCAATATTGACATTTGAACACGATCATAAATGCATATGAATTTATGGTCAAACAACTGTATATATCTATTTCATTTTCTTTGACCTTTCGTAATTCACATGTACTCTCCGTTGTATTTTCTTGACCTTTCACAATTCACATGTACTCTTCGGAGTATTTGTTTGGTATGGAGATATGGTGGGGCTTTCTATCTGGAGTGGCAATCAAAGAAAGCATATGCCCGTTCAACACACCACCTTTTCCATTGTCATTTAAATAAATGCATATCCTTAGATTGTGGGGCTTTCTATCTGGAGTGGCAATCAAGCATGCGCCCGTTGAGCCAACCGCTCCTCATATTTTTGTTATTGGAGATTTTATAGTTACAGGGTTCCCATCCATTCGATCCAGAGTGGTCAAAATAATGTCTTTCCGACTTACTCCAAACCTCCAATCCCTGTCCTACTAACAAAACCGCCCAACCATGTGGGACTACGAAAATTGTCTTTCTAAGCAAGTTAAACCATGTTCCAAAACTACATAGTAACATATTTTGTTTTCAAAAGGCCTACTTGATAATGTAGATTAAAATTTGTCCTATTCGAAGTTAATATGGAGGATTTCAGTGTCGTAAAAATAATTGTTCTATACACAAGAAGATCAAATGTGTAGGAACCAATTTATACAGAGGAGTTAGAACAAAGGTTAAAAACTGAATATAGGACAAAGAGATGAAAATATTTTTTTTTTATATATATATATTTTAATATTTTTGACTTATTTTTATCTTTGTGTTTAGGGATATATATGAGTTTGTTTTATTTTTTGTCGGTCCAACTTTTTAGGTCTGTTTGGGTGTTGGAATACTAAATGCCAATTCCAGTCAATTCTGGAAGATACAAATTCTGAAAAAGATTTCCGGAATATGGGCTGACCCGTTTGGTTCATCCGGAAGATGACTAAGAAGATGCATAAGGAATTTTAATTCTTTATTTTAATTTCTTTAAATATACACATACAAATACACGTATATACACACATGTATATTTCTATATACACACACATGTATATATACACACATATGTGTGTGTATATACACACATATGTGTGTGTATATACACACACACATGTATATATATACACAAATACACACACACACACATATATATATACATATATTTTGTCATCAACTTGATGGCACAATTTCATTATATAATCTATTCCTATTGTAACAGGTTGTTCAAAAACATTTCTTGTTCTTCCCTCAATTAATCTATGTTTTCCAATTCCAATTTTTTGGATGGACACAAACACGGAATTGACATTATCCAAAAATCTAATTTTGGAATATCCAGTCTAATTCCAGCACCCAAAAGGGCCCTTTAAGAGTAGTGATTTTTAATTTTTAAGGGTAATGTCAATTATCTTGTCACATATAATGTACATCTTATAGTTTTCAAAAAATAAAAGTCAATTTTTTGTCAAAAAAAATCAAATTATTATTTCTGAACGTTTTGCACTATGGTGATTCTGTATATAGACCATCTATCTTATGCCCAACTTGTATCTTTTCATTTATAGTTCCTATTATTTCTTGTTTCAAGTTTTGGTGTGGGAGGTCATTAGAACTGTCAAGAAACCATGTATATATTTTTGCCTTGACAATACAATTCTAACATTCTCTAAAGCTTAATCATTTGTCAAGGATCCTTGATGTGTGATGTGGTAATTTTTTAGCCACTAGGTTGATGTTTTAATACCCTTCCATGTGTGGCTATGTTTTTTGTTTGAGTTCAATATCTCTAATTGGCATTTGATAAGAAGTGATCAATAGCAAGTTAGTAATTTTTCTAATGTCGATTAAATATAAAACTATTTTAAGTATTACTATTATCATTGTGTTTATATAATCTAATGGGAATTTAAATATAATATAAAGGAAACACAAAAATATCATTTATTATTGTCAATATTTTTAATAATAGCTTAATTAATATTACCTTAACTATTATCGACTTTCAATAAGGTGTTGATGTTTTGTAACTTTTGTCAGATACATACTGTGAGACTAAACTATTGAAGAGACATATATACACAATCAATTTTCATTATATTAATATCATAATAATGAATAGACATGTCCCATGAAGGGACGTGTCTCTCCTAGCCTCATTCTCAATATAAATGAAAAAGAGATTGTTGCATTTGAAGAACACATACATCAAAGGCAATGCAATTACATTTTTAGCGATCATAAAACTTAACATGGTATCAGAGCCAATTAGAAAATGTAAGAAAGTGTAAAGCACATGTGGAAAATAGATAATAACATAGACCAAGTATGGTATCATCAATTTAAACAAATATTCATAAAAGGATTTTGGCTAAGACAGAAATAACGTGATCAATTAATGGATGTTAATGATGACGTCAAGATTGATATCAAATAGAAATGTATGATGTCCACTAAACACCAATTATATCTAAATGATAAACCGCCAACTTAAAGACAATCCTTAATAAAAACCACGAAGAAATTATAGTAAGCCAAATCAGTGACTTATGGTATCGACTAAGTCTAGATGACTGGGGAAAATATAGAGTTAACAATGAATATTCTGAACACCACATGATATTATGGAAGAAGACATAACACTTCATAATCAGTTGCTTATGGTTATCAAGTGATACAGTATGATGACATAGAAGTCCAAACATCACAGAAGGGAGCAATTAAGAATCAATGAGTAGCAATGTAAGCTACAACTCAGCATGAAGGATACGTAATGATGGGAAGCAGTTGATACGGACATGGCAATTTTAATAATGGAAGACTGCGATAATATAAGTCAACAAGGATAGTGACCATATGGAGACAAAATGATAACAAAGGAATAATAAGCAATAGTATCAATACCATCGGCTAATTATTAACAAGTTAATGATATTAGTAACTTGACATAAGTCAATAGTTATAATAGAATTGATATTATGAGAAGGCATAAACAAGAATGTGATGGTCGACTTCTATGTTGACAGCAAGGATGATTATGTGGCGATGTTATATTCAATAAGTGTGTAGCTAATTAAAATGTGTATATAGTTGCCAGTTCATTTACAACAATAAGAAGGAACTGAATCAATTCAAACGTGTATGTAGTCGCTAGTTCATTTATAGCAAAAAGAAAGAAAGTAAGTAGAGTTCACTATAAGATACAAAGTCATCGTGGAATACACAGGCTATATTGTATTATGGTTACCAGATAAGTTTTACTGGACTAATATTGCTAAAAAAATTTATATGTAGGAGTTTTCTAATTTGTTGCATATGGACCCTCATTGGAGCAACTTGTGTCAAGGATGTTGATGCCCAAATAAGTATTTTTTATCCTTGAGTATTACTTTATCTACTCATTGTAGTTTCTCTCTTATTCGTATTTCTATACATCTAGTATAAGAGCTATTTGCCTTGATCTTTTCCAGGGATGCTCTTGCAGGAAAAAGAAGATTTATATCAGATTCAAAGGGAGTATGACTCTTCAAAGGTAACTTTGGATGATGAGCTTATAAGATTGATATCAGATTTAGAGGGAGGGAGTTTGACAGTTTATCTTAAGCAATCTTTGATGAAATGATCAACATATTGATATCTTCTCAATGAGTTCTCTCTGAGAGAAGTTTGAGGTGAAATCCCTTGTTTCCACCCTCTATTCTAAGGCATGGTGGATGTCATATGTGTGATTCCATAATTTTTAATGGGCCTACCCACTACATTCATACATCATGAGGAAGTGACGACTTCGAAATTATTATCACTTGTATTTGTTAAATTTATTGGAAGGTGACGATCTTACATTAACTTTAAATTTTCTATTATGATGGATATCTTATGATGTCTAAGGAGAGTATGATAGATTATATCTTGCATGGTAGATTAATTTCGTTAAATAGACCATGAAAATAACATTCCTATGGTAAGTATTATTGAGGATACATGTGCACATACCTTATGAACATTTTTTAGTATTTGGTGAATATCATGTGACTTGATATTTTGAGACCATTACTACTGATATCATGAGATGCTATCTAATGGTGAATATCTTCTGATTGAGAGTATTCTTAAAACATGTCATTCTTAATATTACGCTAAAGTAATATTATATCCTATGTTTATCCTCCCTAGTTAAGAGGGAGTGTTGATGTTTTGTATCTTTTGTTAGATAAATACTATGAAACAAAACTATTGAAGACACACACACACAGAGATACACACACACACACACACACACACACACACACACACACACACACACACATATATACATACATGCATATAGATATGTGTGTGTGTGTGTGTGTGTGTAATCAATTGTCAATATTATATTAATCTCATAATAATGAATAGACATGTCCCATGAAGGGACATGTCTCTCCAAGCCCCATTATCAATATAAATAAAAGGCAGATTGCTACATTTTAAAAACGCATACATCATAGGAACTTCTATTACATTTACAATGATCCTAAAACTTAACATAAAGTGACATTAAAAATTTATTTAGGGGTAAGTGCACAAAGATGGGGGACCAAAAATGGGGTATAAGATGCCACTTTTTTCCTGAAATCAGCAAACTCTAAACTTCAACAAGAAATTGAAGATAGTTAGACTCAATATTTTAAGATCCAACAAAAACAAGAGTTGTAATACTCTGAATCTAGCTCCAAAACTAAAAATTTATTTTAAAAATGGTGCAGATTAAGGCCCTCAAAAAGGGGGAACACAAAAAGTGGTCCTATTTTTTGTGAAAAAACATAACATAGCATATGGTGCGCTCCCCCTTAAATTTTAACTTGTTTTTAAAATTTTTTTAATTGCTCCAGTGAGAAGTTAGCTAACACCACATAGTTTATCCTAGAATTTTTTGGTAATTTTTTAATGAATGTATATTTTTTTTATGAATTTATGAAGTGCACACATCCTAAAAACATGAAATTTCTATGTGCTCCCCCTAGAAATAATTTAAAACTAATCGAAAATCAAATTTTCTTTTTTTTTTAAGTGTGTAGAATCGAGTCTAGTTTCTAAAAATGTAACTTGTTGCAAAATTCAATGAACAAGCCAAAATCTATGCCCAAAATACTACATGTTGGTTTTTTACAAAAAATAGACACACACAAAAGAAATTAGAGTTGAAAAACATAACATAATCAGAACTCAAAATAAATTATATGCTTAGATAGCTAACAAAGAGATCTGCAATATCACGTCATTTAATTTTTATGTTCTTGAGCTACGAGTAAACCTAACGAGGAGCACACAAAAAAAGATGTCATTTTTTTGTATGTATGCTGGAAAATAGGTCTTGGGCCTATTTGAATCATCCAAGCCTTTGGGTTGGATCTCCAAGGCAGATCCAAGCCTTATGATTGGTAAATTTTGATGCCTTTCAAAGCACGTGTGCCCTATAGGGTGAGTGTACTACTAAAATCTATAACTTCCATAGGGTGTGTGCCCTATGAAAGTCATAGATTTCAATAGTGTGCTCACCCTATTTAATTCATAGATTTAAATAGTGATGACAAATAGTTAGAGAGAGAGAGAGAGAGAGAGATCCCTATCTATCTATCTATCTATCTATCTATCTATCTATCTATCTATCTATCTATATATATATATATATATATATATATATATATATATATATATATATATATATATATATATATATATATATATATATATATATATATTCCCTTATTACCCTCTTTCACCCCCTCTCTCTCACACACACATATATGCTCTCTCCCACTCTCTCTCTCTCTCTCTCTCTCTCTCTCTCTCTCTCTCTCTCTCCACCTTCATACCCTCTATATTTTCTCTTATTACCCTCTTCACCCCCTCTCCATCTCACACACACACACACACACACACATAGATGCTCTATCCCACCTTCTTACCCTCTCTCTCTCTCTCTCTCTCTCTCTCTCTCTCTCATAGGTGATGGCATAGGTGTTTAACCTCCCATCATGATGAGCCTCCACATCATATTGTTAGGGCCTTCCAAGAAGTAAATGACAGACATCCATAGGAACAATGTCACACAGCACCCGGTCTTTGTATTTTCCAAGTTGGAATTCAACCCATGCTTTTTCCTCTATGACAGTTTGTTGATTCTTGGTGAGCCAAGACACTTTGTAGGGGTTTGGATGTGGTACCCTTCTCAGCTTCAACTTCTTCACTACTTCCTCAAACAACAAATTATCAGTAGATCCACTGTCAATCACCAATATGCACACTTTGCCTCCACTCTTACATGTGGTCCTAAACAGACTCTTTCTTTGTGGCAGTTCTTGATTGCAAGGAGCCTTCAGTAAGGTCCTATTCATCATGAGTGCCTCTCCTTCTTCAGGTGGTGCATAAGAACCAAATCTATTGTCTCAGTTTTCTTCATCTCTGACTATGTTAGCCCTCCTCTCTGCCTAATTCTTTTCCTTCTTAGGGAACTTTGATACTAGGTGGCCAAGTTGGTTACATCTGTAACACCTTATGGTTCCTAAACTCCTTCCACCAGTCCTTCCTCTTGAATCTCGTCTTCTTCCTCTATAAGAGCCTCTAGAACATCCTTCCCCAAAGGAATTCTCTGGACTGGCCTCTTCAAACTTCTTAGAAGTCTTTCCCCTACCACTGCCTAATCCTCTTCCTCTATTGCCAAAATCTCTCTGGTCTCTACCTTTCCCACCTTGGTCTTGCTTCCTCTTGAGTTTTCCTCCACCTTTAATGCTAATTCAAAGCATTTTTGGACAGTGGTTGGGGTACACAAACTCAACTCATCTTGAATATTTACCCTTAATCCTTGCATGTATCTAGCAAGATTGACACACTCAGGTTCAACCAATTTAGACTTCACAGAAATCCTATGGAATTCTTCAGTATAGCTTGAGATGTCCATCTCCTTCTGCTTTAAACCTTGTCTCTTCTTATAAAGTTGGACTTCATAGTCTTCAAGTATATAGGCTTCTTTCACCAAGGCAAACATCTTCTTCCATGTAGCCACTGGATTCTTGTCCATCTTTACTCTTTCTTCTTGAGTAAAATTCCACCAAATCAAGACAGAACCCTTCAACTTGGACTTTTCTATTTTAACCTTTTGATGCTCAAGTATCTCCTCATAGTCACATAAACTAGTGAGTGCATCAATTCAATCTATTACTTCATATGGATCCATCTTCCCACTATAGATAGGTAGGTCAAGCTTAGTATCCATGGTTCTTCTCTCCATGGATTTCAAGGTCTTCAACAATAGCCTCTAGTCTGCAGGCACATCTACCTCTTCCTCCTGCAAAGGGGATTCTTCATCACTCCCCACTTCTTCCCATCTAGAGTTTCCACTATGTCCTTTCTTGAGTTGTTCCCTAAGCTATTCCATCTCTCACCTCATCCACTTTCTCTCAGCATCATGCTCTTTCACTACCCTTAGTAGTTCTGCATTAGTCATTACGTTAGGAGGTTCACTGTCTTCCCCACCATCTAACATGAATGCAACTTTAGTCTTCCTCCAAAGATATACTAGTTTCTCTAATACCACTTGGAGTAGAGTCCCAATCTATACCTAAAACAAACACTTAGAGGTCCCTAATACTCCTCCTTCAACATACAAACTAGGAGTTTGTCAAAGAGTTCCCAAAACCCACAAGACAAGATTGATTCTTCAAGCCAATCTTCTACACCCGTATAATATTAATTCACACAACCCAACCCCATCAATCCAGGCATGAAACCAGGGCTACTCAAGTTTGAATATCAATTCCCAATGAAATGGAACACCAAACCTACACCAAGCAAACTTAGAACACCATTTAGACACCAAATTTTTTAAGGAAGCTTACTTCTAACTCCACCAATCTAATTCTTAAACACCCTCAAAGGTTTCAATAAACCTATCAATAGTACTCACCAAGTTTGGACCCTTGACCAATCTCCAAACTCTTGTTGTCCTCAGATCTCTCCTAGACCTAATAGGACTAATAGTTCAAATTTACAAAGAAAGTGTTCAAAATACTTTTCACCTTCCAATATAAATTATTTGAACATCTGTAGGATAGCATAAACCAACTAAATCCAAAGATTTAGGTCACTTTTCCATCCATGGGTTGAGTTGTGTCTTCAAACCCACAATTCTGGACAGTCACATAGAGATGCATGTCCAGAGGGTTTAATAAGTCTTCCCATCTCCATTGATCTCCCAATATAAGACCTCAAGTATCCTATAGCACATCCTCCCTCCTTTCTTTCCACCAGGGTTTAGAAATTTTCCACGGTGGAGTCTCCTGGAAGAAAGAATTTTCTCTCGAAACCCTAGGTAGGGCCTTCCTGCAACCAGTGAACACTCAAAGTTGTATAACTTTTTATCTGTGTCAAATTAAGGCTTCAATCCAAATGCATAATTATTATAAAATAATGAACCAACTTCCAATGTCCTTAAATAGTGCATGTGTGACTGTATAGGTCTGTACAACACAAAAAGATAGTCAAATTCTTAGGAAATCAAACAAATTTTTTGAATTCAGATCACAAAACTTCTCCAAATCTTTCAACATGACTTGGATCAAAGTTTCTCATATGTTTATACATTCCTCAACTAGTTCTAAGCAATCTAAGATGGTTGTGACTGTCGAGATTCAAAATTGACAACTTTTCAAAAAGTTGCTTAATGCAACATTGACAACTTTTGTCAAAGTTGTCAATTGTCAATCAATCTTATTAAAATCTACCCTAGACTTCAACCTAGGACCTTAGATAGATTAAAATAAAATTATTTCAATATTTTCTTAGGCCAACTAGACTATCCTAAACATCTAGTCTATTCTAGCCCTTTATAACCAAATTGTCCATAAATGGTCAAGATAGACACTTAGGCTTATAACCACACCTAATGTCACCTTGCCTTAAGAAATAGGACTCTATTACATCATTGGATTCAAGATCTAATCAAAATATTAACCCTTCACACTAACCCTTCAAGTTTTTTTCCTTTGCTTTGCGAGCAATGGATGAGTTAGTTCCTGTAGAAATGGATGAATTTAATGGTGCTTCTACACCATACTCCCAGGGTGCACTGATCTCAATTCCTATTGAGATTAGGTCCTACAAGGTTGAACCATGCCTCTAAATTTATACTTCACCCATCCACACTAATTCTTCCTCCAGGCTTCCTTGCCATTTCTCAAACTTTCTTGGTTCATGAGGAGGTATTCTTGCAGCAACGTCTTCAAGTTCCTCTACTTGCACATCTGATCCTGCATTCACATCACCTTTGAAAGGGGTTAGATCAAAAATATTGAAAATAGGGGAGATACCAAGATTGGATGGAAACTAAATCTCATATGTATTTAGTCCATGTTTCTTTAGGATTAGATAGGGTCCAATCTTCTTCATGAGAAACTTAGTGTTCTTTCCCTTAGGCAACCTTTCCTTCTTCAGGTGTGCCCAAACCAAGTCTCCAGCCTGCAACTGTACATCCCTCCTATGTTTGTCTTTGGCTTGCTTGTATTTCTCTACATTCTTCTCAAGTGCCAACCTGATTGAATCATGTACCTCCTTCATGCTCTCTTCAAACTCTTCTCCATAAGCACTAACATGAGTGTTTGATGGAAGATCTCTGAGTTCCAAGATGCCTCTTGGAATTTTTCCATACATAATCTGAAAGGGACTTTTCCCTGTGCTTTTATTGATTGATTCATTGAAAGAAAACTCTACCTGTGGTAGGACTGAATCCCACTTGTCTCCATATTGCTTTTTCAGGCATCTAAGTAAATTTCCAAGGGACTTGTTGACAACCTCTATCTACCCATCCATTTTTGGATGATAGGCAGAGCTGAAACTCAAATTAGTTCCCAACCTCTTCCACAAGGTTCTCCAAAAGTGGCCAACAAACTTCACAATCTCTGTCTAACAGTATGGTTTGGGGTAAACCATGAATCCTCACAATTTTCTTGAAGAACAAATTGGTAATGGATGATGCATCATTTGTGCTTTTACAAGGGATAAAGTGGGCCATCTCATTGAATCTATCCACTATAACATATATGCTATCATATCCCTTTTGTGTTCTAGGCAAACCCATGACAAAGTCCATGCTGCAACTCTCCCAAGGCCTTGTAGGAATTAGTAGGGGTTTATATAGCTCTACATTGGTATATGCACCCTTGGCCTTTTAACAAATAGTGTGTGTCTCCACAATCTTCCTCACTTTAGTCTAAATTTTGGGCCAATGATAAAACCCTCTCACTTGTTCCTAGGTCTTGTCCAATCCAAAATGTCCTCCCATGCTACCTGCATGCTTCTCCCTGATAATGTTCTCTCTCATGGAACACTTGGG
Source organism: Chamaecyparis obtusa (assembly GCA_027943335.1). Lineage (NCBI taxonomy): Eukaryota > Viridiplantae > Streptophyta > Pinopsida > Cupressales > Cupressaceae > Chamaecyparis > Chamaecyparis obtusa. The sequence goes on along the minus strand of BSBK01010773.1, from coordinate 163,230 downwards.
GATACACAATTGATGTCCTTTGAACAATAGGCCATCTTGGATCAAGTAGTCTGCATACTCTACATGAGGCTTCAAAAAAATTAGAACACACTTTATATATATTTTTGAAATCATCATCATCCTTATACATGTCCTTTAGTGAGTCTATCCCTACACTTTGAAGTTGGATTTGTTGCACAACTCAAGATCTTCAGCTCATAGCGTCTGCCACCTTATTGGCAACTCCATTCTTGTGTGTGATTGAAAAAGTGTAGGCTTGTACCGACTCCACCCACTTCATGTGTTTGTGGCTTAGTTTCTCTTCGCTATTCAAGAAACTCAAGGCTTGATTGTCTGGGAAGACAACAAATTCCTTAGGCAAGAGGTAATGCCTCCATTTTTTCAATGATTGGACTAAGACATATAGTTCCAAATCATAAGAGGATTATTTACTCTTTGCTTCATTTAGATTCTCACTAAAAAAGGCCACAGGCCTGCCTTCTTGGCTTAATACAACTCCTATGGCTAGGTTTGATGCATCACATTCAATAGTGAAAACTTTTTGAAAATCAGGGAACACAAGTATAGGATTTTCCATTACCTTTTGCTTCATCATTTGAAATGCTTCCTCTACTTCTTTTTTCCACACAAACTTACATTTATGTCCACCCTTTATGGTCTCAAGGATTGGAGCACACAATTGACTGAAATTCCTGATGAATTTCCTATAAAAGGATGCAAGCCCATGAAAGCTTCTAACTTCAGTCATTGTCCTCGAAGAAGGCCAACTTAGGATGGCTTCTACCTTCTTAGGGTCCATCTTAATGTTCCCACCTACAATCAAAAATCCCAAATAGACAAGTTCTTCCTACATAAAAACACATTTATCCAAATTTATAAAGAGCTTTTCTTCATGCAACCACTTCAAGATCAAATCAAGTTGTTCTAAATGTTCCTCCTTACTCTTGCTGAAGATAAGGATGTCATCAAGGTAGAAAATCACAAATTTTCCAAGGAATGGATTTAGCACTTCTTTCATGAGCCTCATGAATGTGCTAGGGGCATTAGATTGGAAGAAGGGCATCACCCTCCATTCATACAAGCCCTCATTAGTTTTAAAGGTTGTCTTCTATTCATCACCATCCCTTATCCCGATTTGGTGATAACCACTCTTGAAGTCCACCTTAGAATAGTATCTTGCACCTTCTAGGTGATCTAGTAGGTCTTCTATTCTAGGGATAGGAAATATATACCTAATTGTGATTCTATTTATGGCTCTAAAATCAGTGCACAATCTCCATGTGCCTTCTTTATTAGGGGCTAGAAGGGCAGGTACTACACAAGGGCTGAGGCTTTTAGTGATCCAACCCTTATCCAAGAGTTATTGGATTTTTCTTTCCATCTCCTTATTTTGTTTAGGGATCAACTTATATGCAGCCTTGTTGGGAAATGTTGCTCCTAGAATCAACTCAATATTACGGCTTATATCTATGATTGGTGGCAATTCATTTGGAAATTCTTTTGTGACAATGTCTTTATACTAACTTAGTAGGTCTGCAACTTCTTTAGGGTCTACTCTCCTAAAAGGATCTATGTCCTTCTCATATTTCTTGGGTCTGTAATCCTTTGGAAATAGGACTAGGGCATCACAAGGGTCCTTATCCTCCTTTAAGGCTTTCAAAAACTCCTTTTCACCAACAAATAGAAATTTAGAGTCTTTGTTTTCATCTAAATTTTCGGACAAGGGTAAGAATGTTACCTTTTCTCCCTTATAGGTGATGGTGTAGGTGTTCAACCTCCCATCATGATGAGCATCCACATCATATTGTTAGGGCCTTCCAAGGATTAAATGACAGACATCCATACGAACAATGTGACACAGCATCCGGTCTTTGTATTTTGCAAGTTGTAATTCAAACCATGCTTGTTCCTCTATGACAGTGTGTTGATTCTTGGTGAGCCAAGATACCTTTTAGGGGTTTAGATGTGGTACTCTTATCAGCTTCAACTTATTCACTACTTCCTCCAACACCAAATTATCTGTAGATCCACTGTCAATCAACAATATGCACACTTTGCCTCCACTCTTGTTGTGGTCCTGAACAAACTCTTTCTCTTTGGAAATTCTTGATTGCAAGGAGCCTTTAGTAACATCCTCCTCATCATGAGTGTCTCTCCTTCTTCAGGAGTTAAGTAAGATCCAAGTCCATTGTCTCCTTGGTTGTCTTCATCTCTGACTATGTTATCCATCCTCTCTACCTAATTCTTTTCCTTCTCAGGGCACTTTGATGCTAGGTGGCCAAGTTTGTTACATCTGTAACCAATTATGGTTCCTAAACTCCTTCCACCAGTCCTTCCTCTTGAATTTCAATTCCCAATGAAATGGAACACCAAACCTACACCAAGCAAACTTAGAACACCATTTAGACACCAAATCCCAATATAAGGCTACAAGGAGCAACCTAAATTTTTGAGGGAAACTCTACTCTAGACTTCCACCTAGGACCTTAAAGGTTTCAATCAACCTATCAATAGTACTCACCAAGTTTGGACCCTTGACCAATCTCCAAACTCCCGTTGTCCTCAAATCTCTCATAGGCCTAATCGGACTAATAAGTCAAATTTACAAAGGAAGTGTTCAAAATACTTGTCACCTTCCATTATAAATTATTGGAACATTTTTAGGATATCATAAATCCACTAAATCCAAAGATTTAGGTCACCGTTCCATCCTTCGGCCGAATTGTGTCTTCAAACCCATAATTCTGGACAATCACATAGAGATGCCTGTCTAGACGGTTTAATAAATCTTCCCATCTCCATTGATCTCCTAATCCAAGACCTCAAGAATCATATGGTACATCCTCCCTCCTTTCTTTCCACGAGGTTTCAAAAATTTCCTATGGTTGAGTCTCTTGGAAGAAAGAATTTTCTCTCGAAACCCTAGGTAGGGCCTTCCTACAACCAGTGAACACTCAAAGTTGTATAACTTTTGATCTATGTCAAATTAAGGCTTCAAACCAATTGTATAATTATTATAAAATAATGAACCAAGTTCCAAGGTCCTTCAATGGTGCATGTGTGACCATACAAGTCCATACAACACAAAAGAATAGTCAAATTCTTAGGAAATCAAATGATTTTTTTAAATTCAGATCACAAAACTTATCCAAATCTTTCAACATGGCCTAGATCAAATTTTCTCATATTTTTATACATTCCTCAACCGGTTCTAACCAATTTGAGATGGTTGTGACCATTGAGATTCAAAATTGAAAACTTCTCAAAAAGTTGCTTCATGCAACATTGAGAACATTGACAACTTTTGCTGAAGTTGTCAATTGTCAATCAGTCTTATTAAACTCTACTCTAAACATCCACCTAGGACCTTAGATAGATTAAAATAAACTCATTTCAATCTTTTCTCAGGCCAACTAGACTATCCTAAACATCTAGTCTATTCTAGCCCTTTATAACCAAATTGTCCATAAATGGTCAAGATAGACACTTAGGCTTATAACCACACCTAATGTCACCTTGCCTTACAAAATATGACTCTATTACATTATTGGATTCAAGATCCAATCAAAATATTAACCCTTCACACTAACCCTTCAATTTTATTTCCTTTGCTTTGCTAGAAATGGATGAGTTAGTTCCTATAGCAATGGATGAATTTAAGGGTGCTCCTGCACCTCTCTCTCTCTCTCTCTCTCTCTCTCTCTCTCTCTCTCTCTCTCTCTCTCTCTCTCTCTCATGCTCACTCTCTCCTTGTAAACACTAAATAGTGCACTTCTCTAAGTCATTACTTCCAAGGGAATCCATGAATGGGAAACCTTGAGAAAGCGACCTAGAGCTCCCTAGGCATGGAGTCACAAGGATGTTGATGGTGCTCTCAGCTAGTGCTATTGAAGCATGCAACCTTGATAGTAAACCACACAATGGGAGATTCAAAGAGATAAGGGAAAGAATGCCAATATCCTCAAGAATAAACAATGAGAATGAAATGCAATGCAAGCTAAGCTATGAATGAAGATGCAAGCTAAGTTATGAAAGGAAAGTATTACAAACCCTTGCTAATTAAGCTATGTGAGCTAATCTAAAGAATAAAAGAAACTAAGCTAGATGCCATGAAAGCTATGATGTAAGAAATGAACCTCAAATGCAAGAATGATCTCCAAAAGCTCCAAAGTCTCCAAGAAATCCTGCAGCATAAGGTTAGTATTCAAAAGATGGATGCCAAAATGAGAAGAGAGCTCTCCTTTTATAAGAAATGAGAAAGAATGGACCATGGAGATTAAGAGGCAAAAGATTTAATCAAGGGTGGAGCTTGAAAGAGGAGCAATCCATGTGCACAAATATCCTCCAATGAGAAAATAAGAGTTGACTTTTGTGTCCATATGAGACAAAAAGTTTTTTTCTTCTTTTTATAAAATAAGAATAATGCTTTATTTGTGCAACTTAGGATAAGAGGAAAAGTGAGGGCTTTTTATTTAATAAAATGGGAGGGAATTATTTTTAAATAAATAAAGACTTTATGATAAAATGGTTAGCCCATGGAAAATAATCAAATAAATGATAAAACTAAGATTTGATCAAGGAAATTGATATAATTGAAAAATGTAGATTTTTGAAAATATTGATTCAGGGATTTGATAAATTGCTGAATGGGGGCCCAAAGTCTAGGCTACCATTTTAGGGTGCATACATTTGCCCCTCTTTGACTAATGTGAGATCTATTTGGGATCACAAAACAATCTAGATGTGTGTTCAATGGATGGGAACACATCAGGACAAGCATAAGAAAAAATTGACAAAGATAAGCTGAAAGACAAGACCAACACCTGCATAGCTAGGTGATAATCAAGTCTTAAATAAGAGATAAGAAACTCAAGAAAAGCTTATTGGTAAGCTGAATCAAAGATTAAAGCTGATAGGTACTACCCCCTCGGAATCAAAATCAAAATCAAGTAGAGGAGAACAACAAATTGATAAACTGATCAAGTCACTAAAAATCATAATTGAAGGTGAAGAACAATAGGATAACCATCAAGCAGTGAAGATATGCCCTAGTTTGACTAGGTCTGACTGAGAAAGATATAGGAAAAAAATGAAGTCAAACCTCAGAGAAATGAATCAAATTAAAATGAAGGGAATACTAAAAGGTTGAAAGAGATGGGGGTAAGAAATGAATGTGCCCCAACAAAGATCGAAGGACCGGGCTTCAAATGGTCAGCCAACTATGTAGAAGAGGTTGAAAGTTTTTAAATATGATTTTGACTATCAAGATGAACTCAAATTTTGATTTCAATCCTGAAAACGGATCCAGGGCATTGAAATTAGCTAGGGGTACAATTTTCATGCAATTCTGAGGTGTTTTGAAAATTAGGTCAAAAAGTCAAAATGCTATAAAAAGGGGGTAAAAAGGTCATTTTCAAAATCATTTTTCTTTTAGTGATTTGAGAATCTTTAGAGCTTAGAGAGAGAAAATGGCCTAGCAAGCAGCGATCCCGATCCACAGGCATTGATTTGAGCGTGCCAGATTGCACAACTAGCCTCCACAGTATGGTGCCCCAGTATGTTTTTAGCAAACCTTGCTTTGTTGGTCATTTATGAGCTTTAATGTCAATCTAAAACACATTTTTAAAGTTTTTAAAACTTTTCAAATTTTCTTCATACGATACTTTCTAAGTATCACACCCTTTGAGGATCTCTATCGTGTGATACTTCATGGGTCAAAATAGAGTTGCATCGATATTGAATCTAGGATCACATGATACTAGATGAAATATAATATGATGCTATGTGAAGTATTTTAGGCAAACTTACCATCACACTGCTATCAAGAAGAAAGTATCACACGATACTTAGTCAAAAAATAGTATTGCACAGTATAGAAAAATAACATGTTTTAATGTTTTTGAGCAAAATGACATGGGTCCTGACAATGTTTTCTTTTAAGACACTTTATACTGATTTTATACATCCATCATGATATGTTCTGACATCTGGTTTGGGTTAAAATGGCTTGCAGGAGAACTTTCCTACGCTGCTCATTAGAGTGCCTCGAGTGACTGGACTATGATGCATTTGGGATCTTGAGGATCCAAGATGAGAAGACTTGAGGGAGATGGGGTTTGGCTACTTGTTGTAGATGCCCCATATTCGGGCTGATCATGGGTTGCTTACAGCATTGGCTGAGAGATGGCATAGTGAGCATAACACCTTCCATTTTCCCACTAGAGAGGCTACGATTAGCCTAGAGGATGTCTATTGGATCCTACGGGTTCCAAGCCATGGAGATCCTATAAGTATAATCATGTTTATAGATAGTCATAGATGTAAAGTTTCCATATGATAGAAACTAACATGATTGCTTGTTGGCACAGGTGTACTATGATCAGGATCCGATAGAGGGGAGGCAGATCATGTAGGATATGTTTCAAGATGTTACCATTATTGATAGGCATCTAAGCTGGGATCAGTTAGTCAAGGAGTTTGGTAGGGATTTTTTGATGCCATGCATTGTTTGTTCTATTGTAGCATAGGCCCTTATTATTGATAGGAATCAGAAGGGTTTTCCATTGGGCTGGGGGAGGTTAGTGGCAGATTTGATTGCACACCCATGGCAGATGGCATGGGGGCCGGCCATCCTTGTAGACATGTACCATGAGCTCTAGATGAGATAGTCTATCAGGAGAGTAGGACCTGGGCATGTGGAGCCATTCTCACTTAGATATGGGTGTGGGAGCACATTTCTATAGTGTGACCATGAGTGCAACTGAGGGAGTGGAGACACCCCTACATATATAGGTACATAGGGTTCATCTCCCAGCCACATAGCAGAGATGTCATGTATTACCATCGGGTACTGGATGAGCTCACCTCATTCTAGTGGAGACCATATAGGGCATGTGAGCAGTGGGGTGACTAGGATGAGTTAGATTATATGCTATGTAGTCAACCACTGGTAGGTTGACACTCAGATATTGTGGAGAGATTTATAATCACCTGGGTCTAGAGACAATTTGGGTGCCAGTAGAGAGTACCCACTAAGACCACCACATATTCTCAGGTCACGAATGAGGAGGGCCAGGGTTGGCTGTTGATGCTAGATTACTAGCAAGTAGTACAAGATATAGCTATGATATGCTAGGAGCCATGGGACTACCTCCTAGATATGGTAGATGCAGGGGCTGATGCGGCCTATAGAGTAGAGTAGTAGAGGTTCCTATTCCCTAGGTTCACTGTACCTGATGCACAGCTGAAAACATAGGGGGATGACAGAGATGACTGGGATGGAGGAGATGGAGGAGGGAGAGGGAGAGGGAGAGAGACTGGACAAAGCTCTCAATCAGGTGGTCAGAAATGGCCATGGGGATAGGGTTTTGCAAATGAGGGTGATGATGGGGCGAGGCCAGCTTGCCACTAGGTAGATGTTAAACAGGATCAGCCTATAGTGGGAGAGGATCTAAGAGCTAGGATCCAAGTCCTAGAGATGGAGATGCAGTAGCTGCATATCACCATAGCGATCAGAGACTAGCAAGTGACTAATCTGAGAGTGGAGATCAAGTGGTGAAAGAGGGCCATATAGGTTGCTATTGCAGAGAGCCGGAGAGAGGCAGCACGAGCTGCATATTATCATGGTCTCTATATACAAGCTATTCTACATGGTCAGAGAGCACCGCCGTACTCTGCTATTGCTGGGAGATATGATATGGTATCAGACATGGCACCACCTCCTCCATCATCAGCACCACATGATGGTGCTAGCAAGTCTTAGGTCTAGGTTAGATAGATGTATAGAGACATATCCTAGGACTTTATCCAAATTTTTGTATCCCACATTATATCATGACACATTTTTATATATATGAGATTACTGGATTGGTGATATATCTTATGTACTTGTCCCACTTGTGATGGATATTTCAATTTTTATATTGTCTTGTCATTTTGCTCAAAATGTATGTCATAAATGCTCATGTATAATCTCTCTCATAGATGTATATTTTAGTTTTCATGTTTATGATATAGACTCATGTTTCTGAGAATGATCTCTTTAGGATAAATATGATGATAATATTAACCCCTTGTGATGATAGGAAAAGGATGTGATGTGAAAGACAAGGAGCAAAAGACATGATCAAGAAAAGAAAAGGTGAGCGCAGTTGATCGACAGGTCCTTGAAAGATGAAAGGAGAGCTCTCTCCATATGCAAAATGAAAAACTAACTATCATGAACCTAAAAATGCAAGCTACTATGAAAAGTGGTTTACTTGCAAGGTCACAAAGCTTTTAGACTAGAATATTCATCATTGAGCATTATTGGTAGCATCACAAGAGCATATAATGCACACTAGTATGACTATGTGAATCTAAATATGATCTATATCAAATAGATATGTGGGAATCCCACCTAGGCATCAAAGACATATAGGTCAAGATGACTAGTGCAATGAGATTACCTAAGTTTGATATAGCAAGATTATACTCACATCGAGACACAAGGAAAGTCAAGATGGCTAGAAGTATGCACTTGTGAAGACAGTCAAGGATAATACCTTGTAGATCCTATTGTCAAGTGGAACAAGCAAAAATGCTAATGACAAGTAGGACCAACAAAATATACCCACAAGTAGAAAAAGAAATAAAAAATGTCCTCATGCCCTCAGTCTTCTAGCTATGCATCATCAAAAACTTCTTAGGGAAACAACACTCATCAAAAAAATCATCATAGATAGCACACAAAGAAATAAAGTCAAACAAGTCTCAGTGAGTCAAGTGTTTAAGTGCGTGTGTGTAGGTCATAGAGTCAAACTTTTGAGTATCACATCTGCGAATGGGAAATACCATATCATAGTTTGTGGTGGTGTTGAAAAACACCATTTGCAAGATGTCCTAAAGACCAATGCATCCTAGAAACCAAAGCTAACATAGTTATGCCCCCTAGACAAAGACAAGGACCAATTCCAAACCAAGGCAACAAGGTCAAGGCATGATGGAGAAAGGCTAAGTGTCAAGGATGCATGCTAAGAAACAAGGGTGCAAAGGCCTCAAGTAGTGCCTATTTCCAAGTTTTCACTACTTGGAGATTTTTTGGTTTTTTTAATTTTTTGTATTTTTTCTACCAAGGCACCTATTTCTAGGTTTTCACGAAGGCACTTTTTCTATTTTTTTGAATTTTTTTCTTTTTTGTTTTTTTTTTTTGTAGTTTTTAGGACATTATATGCCTTTTAGGATTTTTTTTTTCAGCATCATATATGAATTTTTTGGAAATTTTTTCAAGATCAATAAATATGTACAAAGGATGCCCCTAGAAAGAATAGGCATCATGGATAGAACTTCTTGAGGTGTAAAACATTGATAGGATCAGGGAGTTATTCCCCCTCTGGATCAGATAGTAAATAAGCACCTGTACCAAAAGCAACAGTAATGATATATGGTCCAAGCCAATTGGGTTTGAATTTGCCCTTTTGCTCTCTATGTTTTTGGTTCTTAGGCTTTTCTCGTAGGACAAGATCCCCCACTTGAAATTCTCTAGGGTGAACCTTCTTGTTGAATGCTTTGGACATACGCTTTTGGTAGACTCTCATGTGATCAAAATATGCTTTATGCTTTTCATCTAGAAGTTCTAGTTCTTGAACTCTCATGGCGCGGTAGTCTTCATCTATCACTAAACCTTTAAGACAAACTCTAAGAGAAGGAATCTCCACCTCTAAAGGTAATACTGCTTCAGCACCATAAGTGAGGGAAAAAGGAGTAGCCCCTATTGGAGTATGAATACTCATTCTGTAGGCCCACAAGGCCGGATTTATCTATAGATGCCAATCTCTACCATTATTATGAACTGTTCTATGGAGAATTTTAAGAATGGTTTTATTCGAAGCCTCTGCTTGTCCATTTCCTTACAGGAAGTAAATGGAGGACCAATGCTCTTTTATCTTGAATTTCTTGCAGAGATGTTTAAGGTCCTTGTTTTTAAACTGACCCCCATTGTCAGTAATTATTTCAGAAGGCACTCCATACCGATAGATGATATAATTCAAAATAAACAAAGAAACTGTCTTGCCTGAGGCAACAGAAAGTTGGACAGCTTCTACCCATTTGGTAAAGTAATTAGTAGTAGTGATAATGAATTTGTGTCCACCTAATGAGTTGGGATGAATCTTCCCAATAAGGTCAAAGGCCCAATGTTGAAATGGCCAATGAAAAATAGAAGGAATAAGCTCCCTACCTGGAGCATGTATCAGTTTATCGTGTTTCTGACACTTTTCACAAGATTTAGCAAAAGCTACTGCATCTATTTGCATGGTAGGCCAATAGTACCCTGCCCTAAGCAACCTTTGGGCCATGTCAAGACCATTAGAGTGTCCTCCACAAATGCCCTCGTGAATGTCAACTAACACATGGTTTCACTCATGTTTCTCTAAACACCTAAGAAGTGTCCCATCTAAACCCCTCCCATATAGATCACCAGAGATAAGGGTGTGGTGAGAGGCATTTTAGGTTAGGTTTCTTCATTCAGAATGATTGAAGGTTTCAAGAATACTACCATCATTGAGGTATGAATAAATGGCACCATAGCGGGATGACTCATCACCAATAAGGGTACAAACAACTTGGCTTTCTTGGGAGTCATAGATAGGGTAGCATAGCTCTTCCACCAAGAATTCAAATCTGGACTCATGTTGTTCTAGCTGAAGAAGTGAAGCCAATGTTGCCATAGCATCAACTGCTTTGTTCTCTTCTCTAGGGATTTGTTGAAATATAACAAAGGTGAAGTATCATTGCAATGAATCAACCATTTTCTTGTAGGGTACCATTTTTTCATCTTTTGTCTGGTATTCTTCATTAACTTGGTTGACTATAAAATGAGAATTCCCATAGATATGCAGCTCTGTGATTCTCCACTCTATAGCCATTTTTAGTCCATTTTTCAAGGCTTCATACTCAGCAATGTTATTTGTGCATGGGAACAATAGTTTCTAGGACTTAGGAATTGTGTACCCATGAAGAGAAATAGACAACACTCCTACTCCTAAACCATTTTGCATGAAAGAGCCATCAAAGAACATCTTCGATGTTCTTGCAGTCATGTACATTATGTGCTGATCTGGAAATTCAACTTGAATTGGTGCTTTGTCTTGTATTGGAAAATCAGCCAATTGGTCTACAATGGCTTGTCCTTTTATAGCCTTACGGTCAACATACTCTATGTCAAATTCTGATAAGATCATCATCCACTTAGCAAGTCTACCTATGAGAGTAGCCTTACCAAGAAAATATTTGAGAGGATCAATTTTTGCAATGAGGTGGATTGTATGTACAAGCATGTAATGCCACAAATTTTGGGAAGAAAACACCACTACTAGGAAAGATTTTTCAATACTAGTGTAATTGACCTCATATGACACAAGAGTATGACTAATGTAATAGATAGCTCTCTCTTTTCCAGTATCATCAAGTTGAGCCAATAATGCCCCCAGGGAAGATTATGTTGCTGACACATACAATATGAGTGGTTTTCCTGGGATAGGAGGCATTAAAATTGGAGGATTGGCCAAGTATTTCTTGATTTGGTCTATGCTTTGCTAACAATCTTCATTCTAGACACATTTAACCCCTTTGTGTAAAGTCTTGTTAAAGGGTTGAGCTCTATCAGCCAGTTATGAAATAAACCTCCTTATAGATTGAAGGCGTCCTTGAAGACTCCTCATTTGATTGATATTTTTGGGAGGTGGCATATTAATTATTTCTTGAACTTTTTTTGGGTCCACCTCTATTCCTTTAACTAAAATGATAAATCCTAGGATTTTTCTAGAGGTGACTCCAAATGCACACTTTTTTGCATATAATCTCAATTGAAACTGTTCCATACGATCTAGAATTACTTCCAAATCTCTGAGGTGTGTATCCCTTTTTTTAGATTTTGCCAAGGTGTCATCCACATAATCTTCCATATTCTTATGCATCATGTCATGGAAGATGGTAGTCATAGCTCTTTGATAAGTAGCTCCTACATTTTTTAATCCAAATGGCATGACATTCTAGCAATAGGTTCCCGATGCACAAGTGAAATCAATCCTTTCCTGGTCTTCGGGAGCTATTTTGATTTGATTATACCCATAAAAATCATCCATCAAAGAATAGATCTCATAGCTTACGGTCATGTCCACTATCATATCTATGTTTGGGAGTGGAAAATCATCCTTTGGGCATGCTTTATTAAGATCTCTAAAATCTGTGCAGATGCGAATGGACTTGTCATGTTTTGAAATTGGTACAATATTATATACCCATTCGGCATAATCAATGGCTCTTATAAATCCTACATTGAGGAGTTTTTCTAATTCAAATTTGACAAGAAGAGCTATGTGAGGATGCATTTTCCTCAATTTCTATTTTACTAGTTTGATACCTGGAGCTATGGAAAAGTGATGCATAATGAGATTAGTGTCCAATCCTAGCATGTCTGAGTAAGTCCAAGAAAAATTGATCTTCTTGGTCTGTAGGAACTTGGTATATGCTTCTTTTTCCTATGTTGATAGAGACTGAGCTAGATGCACTATTTGTGGAGCCTCTGGTGTATTCATATTAACTGGCTATGTAGGCTCAACAAGCACTGAAGATCTATCTTGAAAGTAACTTGGGAGATGATCAAGTACCTCATCCTTGGGTGCCTCAGAGAGGTTTTCACCCTTGGATACATCCTTTATTTTTACTTTTTTAGGTTTTGACACCACCACACAATGGTTTTCGCCATCAGAACTCTTATTCTTTTTTTCTTTTCTTTTCATTTTGTGACTAATGTACTTGATATCTAGTTTTTTCATGCTTGTAGTTGGTTTGCTGGTGGAAGAGACTATAGGTTTGAGAGCATTTAGGTAACAGGCTATCTCATAGTCATTTTGAAAAGTTAGGAGCTGAGGCTCTTGATAGCGCTGAGACCAATCAATTAAGTGAGGATAGGTAAGGGGTAGGTCAATGACTGGTTTGATATTGTGTATGCATAAGGTATCATCTTTGGTGATTGCAAACTTAGGATCTGTCAAGTATCCCTCTAAGGTACCCAAATCAGGACTTATCCTACCAAGCAAAGCATTGTCCACCAAAGTGACTCGTGGATTCCAATCCTCTAATCCTACACTAGAATCGTTAGCTACCTTGGGTTGGGAGCTATATGCATGGACAACATCAATGTCCATGTCAACTAGAGAACAATCAAAAAGAGTCTCCCACTCATACTCATGTGAGTCTGTATCTGAATCCTAGCTAGGATGTTTACACCAAGCATGTTTTTTAGGCCTTGAGGTAGAGGCTTTGATGTCACCAAGGGTAACACCTTCTTGAATGCCATTTGTGTACTGATGTTCTTGAATAGGATCCTCAACATGATCTTTAATAGTGGATTGTTCTTTTTCTAGGTCTGAAACTATTGGATTGATAAATGGAGCATCTAAATCTCCCCAAAGGAGATTGGTGGAAGGGACCCAATCTTCACACCTATCTTGTTGATTTTTCAATTTGGCAATGTAGCTGGATTCATCATCACTATCCATCATAGGAGGGATAGGAGTAGTTTTCTTATTCTGGCTTTCAAAACCTAGGCCAACCATTGTCTTGGATCTGCAGTCAAAGAGAGCATGATTGAGTAGTTCAGCCTTAGCATCTAATCTATGACTGAGAGGAAAATGACCTGGGTAGCCCATATTTTTGACCAAAGTGTATCCTCTCCCATAAGCTTTAGGAGATGGGGAGAAATTTTCATTATGTTTATATTTTTCCTCCTTGTAAATCCAATCTCTAACAACTACCTATTCTTTTTCATCCTGTATAGGCACTGAGGACTCTACAAATGTACCATATAGAGTCATTGTTGAAGATGAGGGATACATCTCTTGTGAAGGTTTACCATAGGGCCTAGGTGAGACTAGCAGTTTTATGAAGGGGTCAATTTGATAACCCCCCATACCAAGGTCTATGGCTTTGAACTTATTCTAACATTGTGCTAAAGTGGCATAAAAATCCTCAGCTTCCTTGTTAGGAGGGACATGAGTCCCTACTGAAATTGCATGAACAGATAATGTGCTATCCCTGGGTATACAAACTTCTACTCCATTATAGGGGAACTTAACACATTGGTGGTAGGTGGACAACACTACTTGCATTTCATGGATCCATGACCTACCAAGTAGGATATTATAGGCTAAAGGACCAGCATCAACAATTTGGAACAAAATGTCCTTTTCAATAGGGCCAATCCTAAAAGGAAGGACGGCCAAGCCTTTGGAACTTCTCTCTACCTCATCATAGGCTTTGATGGTTATTTTCTTACGAGTACCAATAACTTGCTTGGAGTAACCCAGTATCTTCAACAAACTCAAGGAACAAATATTGAGTCCAGGACCCCCATCAATCAACACATGCTTGACATGGGTCTTATGGATCATGACTTCTATATGAAGGGAAAGATTATGCAGATGGCTCAAGGCTTTGTCATCTTATTCTAAGAATGTGAGGTAGTGAGGGCTGGCAACATGGTTAGCCATATTTTGGAATTGGTCAACATCTATGTTGTTAGGAACATTGGTTGTAGGCAAAGAATCTTCAAGGACATGGTTATGCCTTGGAGACAATTCTAGGAGTTCAAAAATTGAGATTTGAGATGGTGTACTTTGTAACTAGTCAACAAGATTGTAGCTCATTTCAGGATTGACTGCTCACTTGGTGGTGACATTATTGTATGTCACTTTCTTGGGTTTGCTAGACTGGTTAGAATTAGGACCTCTAATAACCACAAGACCTTGACTTTGGCTTCTGGGGATAGTGTTAAGAGCTTGGGATGACCTTTGAGAGTGAGGACCCCTAAGCACCACCATGGGTTCTTCATCAGATATAGGAGGAGAGCCCACATCATGACTATAAGAGTCTTTGTTTCACATCATGTTGACATTTTCCTCAACAATCTCAAGCATATTAACCACATTTTTTGCACCTGTGTAGGTATAGTTGATTTTAGCCTTTCCATTCTTGGGTTTAGAGGTTTCCCCCTTTTCATATTTGGGTAAAGGCTCCTTGAATGCCTTGTGGTTTTTATTTGTATTCAACCCATCAATCTGAAGTTTGCCACTTTCAATAAGATCTTGAATGAGGTGTTTAAGTTTCCAACAATGGTCAATGTCATGTCCAATGCCATTGTGCTATTTGCAGAAAAAAATTTCATTCCACCAATGTGGCTTAACATCAAGTATGTGAAATGTTTCTAGATCTTGTGGTTGTGCAAGATTATTGGCAATAAGGGTCTTGAAAACATCCTCATAGGAGTCACCCAGTTTAGAAAACTATCTCAACTTTTTCTTGGGCTTGTCTTGATACTTAGGTTTATTCTCTTGTTGGTTGGAGGATGTATTGAGCTTCATAGCTTGGACTGCACTAGACAAATGGAGGACTCCTTGATCCTTGGGTTGGGAAGAGTCCACAACTCCATCATTAACTACTTGCTTATTCTTATTCCAATGCAAGTGTCTTCCTTTGTCCTTATTAGCATTGTTAGGATTTTGACCATTGTTGGTATTGCTATGTTTGGTCAAAATACCTTGTTCTTTTAAGACATCTTCAATTCGACATGCTATCTCAACCATAGTATCAAAGGAATCAAAGACCATTTTTCGAACCTCATAATGCATTTAAGGCACCAAATTACTAACAATGATGTCAATCCTTTCATGCTCAGGAATAGTCCTAGAATAGTGGGAGCACAATAATCTCCACCTTCGAAAGAATGTAACGAAGGATTCCCCTTGGTTTTTTTTCAAATTGCATAAGTCCAACATAGTGACTAATCTTGACAAGTTGTATGCAAAATGTTGAACAAATCTGTGGATAAGTTCTTTGAAAGTTTTGATGGGAGGGGTTATGTTGGTAAACCACTCCATGGCTTGGCCCTTGAGGCTCCTTGGAAATAATCTCATAAGGTAAGATTCATCTTGGTGGAACTCAAAACTCATGATATAGAACTGACGCACATGATCATGTGGGTCACCATTTCCATCATACTTTTTGTATTGGGGAATTTCAACTTTCCTAGGAAAATTTGTCATACGCACACTTTTGTCAAAAGGGTTGGGAAAAATAGAATCAAGTGAAAATGAGCTTTTAGGTGCCAACACCTTTTCCATCATTCATTTGAGTTGCCTGATTTCCTCCTCTTGAGAGGGTCCTTATTTCTTGATCCTCCTATCCACATCAAAGTTGTAAGGGACTTTAGCACCCTTTTTAATCAAACTCTCTAGGAACCTATCTTTATTTTGATCAAGGTACTTTTCCACATATTGTTGGAATAGTAGCTCTTGTTGCATTCTCATGAAATCTTGATCATCAAAACTTGCATTACCTCATCCATGTTGAGAGCCATGATGAGCTCATTGGGAGGGTTGTCTTGAGTTCCTAGGAGGTGTTCATCTCCTATGTTGTGAAATCCTCCTTCCTTTAGGACTAGGAGATCTTTAAGGGGTCCTTGACCACCTTCTACTTCTTTGGGTTCTTGAGGGAGTAGAGGGTGGAGAGTTATTTCCACCGTTGGTACCCCTCTTGTTAAATTGGTCATTGAGTTGTTGGGCTAAAAGCCTATCTTTCTCTTCTTGGAATGCTCTTCTTCTTAATTCTAACAAGGCTTGTTTCTCTTCCTCTAGGTGTCTAAATTTTTCTTCTTTAGCGGCTTGTTTGTCCAAAAAGGCTTTCTTTTCACACTCAACTCTTTTAAGCCTTTCATTAGCATATCTTGAGGTTTTTTTGAGCAGAGATTTGGACCTTGAGTGTCTAAACAAGTCATTAGTGAATGCGGCATTCACATGAGCATCACTAGATTCATTGTTTTGGTCTTCATGTTGTGACTATGCATCTTGGTGAGCTTTCCCATAATGTCTTTCAGCTCTTTGATGGGCATCTAAATATCTTGAGTTAATAGGGGGTGATTCAAGTTGATTATCATCATCAAACAACATGTTATCCCTATGTCTTTGGAAAATGTCATCGAGAGTTTGATCCATTGCTTCTCTTTGTTTCCTAGTCAAAGTGTAGCTCATGTCCATATTTGATTGAGAGGATGGTAAAGAGGTGCTCAACTCACTAGGATTTCTCTTTGGTTCAAACCAAGTCTTAGACTCACTCCTAGGTGATTGATCAAAGATGGGTTTCTTCCCCTTTTGCTTTTGATGATTTTGGAGTAACGGTAATTGTTCAAAGACAACTTGAGGTCATTTTCCTTGACTAACTTGGCACCTTGTCATAACCAACATGAAAAAAGAAAGACTCTTGGTGATAAGATGACCTTATGAAATGTCAATACCAAACAAGGATAGTGAAAGTGTTCAATTGTCCAAAAGAGATGGTAAGATAGAAAGCTGCAAAAGGTGCAAACCAACACTACCACAGAGGTGTATACTAAAAGGATGAGTATCCTAACACATATGGACCAGGAGGATGGATTTTCCAAATATATAATTGAAATTGAATTTTGATGGAAGTGAATTGGACAAAACAATACTAAAACTCTCCAAGCGTGTTATCAAAGAATCTAAAGGTGTACTTTTTCAACAAGGATAATTCCTAACTTATCGATGCCAAGAAAGACTACTTTGTAAAATCAAAGAACACTAATTCAAGGGGCCTAAAATCAAGAACCCAAGGTACAAACAAGTTTCTAGCAGCATAGTAGGTCACCTACTAAAATTTGGTCGACTAAGGAAAGACTGAAAATTGCATAAACTAGACAGGCAACAAAAAGACTCTGTGTGATAGTTTCCAAGCTAACAGTGCAATAATTTATGAGCAGGCGATATTTTGCAGTAAGAAGGGTGACAATTTCTAGGTAGCATGTGTGATAATTTCTAGGAAAGCAGTGCGATAGTCTTCTAGTGATGAACTATCGCATGATAATTCTCAGTATAGTGTGTGATACAGTTTCAGGATCGTATGGCTCTTGACCAGTGAGTGCTGAAAATCTCAGTTTTAAGGGTAGTTTGAAGGTTCAATTTTTTGGTTTCAAGCACAATGACAATAGTAAATAGATAGGTTTGCAAACATTAGGTGATCAAACATGTCATAAAACAATTGCACAAGGGAAAAAGAAACCTTGACAAGACAAGAAATTGTGATATCAAAGAAATAAAATCCTATGAATGCTACCATGATGGTTGATGTTTGAGAATGTTTACATGGGTAGATCACAGCGAGAACACTTCAAGCACTTACTAGCCTTAAAAGCCTAAAAATTCAATGGCTCAATACTTAACAACTTGGCCCACACTTGATGTCCCATTGCCTCACACAAAGTGGTTACCCACAATAGATATTGGCTTTGTCATGGAAGTGCTAATGACACAACCAAAGGAACACAGATGGTGAGTAATCTTGGGATGATCCAAGTTATTCCACTTGGATCAATCCTTGCACTAAGAAGCTAAGTGGAAAAATAGGGTGGCTTCTATCTATGGTTCTTAATAAGGGCTTCTATTCGTAATACCCCTCTTGCTCCCCAAAGGAACTCCTTACCTTGCGGCAAGTAATGGACCTTGCAGCCACTAGAGTACCTTAAGGATTCTTGCTCAACATTTTCCTCATGGTCACAATCCCACAAGTACTCACATTAAGCGAAGACAAG
Source organism: Chamaecyparis obtusa (assembly GCA_027943335.1). Classification (NCBI taxonomy): domain Eukaryota; kingdom Viridiplantae; phylum Streptophyta; class Pinopsida; order Cupressales; family Cupressaceae; genus Chamaecyparis; species Chamaecyparis obtusa. Next base: position 144,587 of record BSBK01010773.1, on the reverse strand, counting down.
TACTACGTCTACCAAGGTTTTGTGTCTTTGATAGCCTTGAGTTTATAGTGGGTCAGAATAGCCGGTGAAAATCTTGTCCCCACTTGGGTCATTCCTCTTGATTTCTCAAGAGCAGCCCCACTAAAGGATTCTAAAAGCTAAACAAAGAGTGGATCAGCCTTTGAGTGTTAGGATTTCTATTTCACCTCAAGGGTGAAGAGCATAGTCTCCTAGCTCAAAAATATCTCCCAAACACACCAAAAAAAGGTTCAATTACCCTCTTTCTTTCAAAATCTAAAGATGGGTCAAGATTTTCTAGTTCACCACAAGGGTGAAGAGCATACTTCACCTACCACCCAAAGATTCCTACAACAAGATATTAAGCACCTATGAAATGAAGCAACTAGTATATGCCACACTCAAAAGAAAGCAATTAAACAAGCACTTGATTGGTTTTTATGTTTTAGGCAGCCCTACAAAAACTGTTAGTAGCCCTTGTGCATTTAAATCTTTGATATGCATTCTTTTAGGAAAATGATTAAGCAATAGGAGAACCTACAAGCACCACTTGTTAGCCCTACAAGGGTTAGCACATAAAAAATCAAATGAAATCTACAAATAGACCCCTGTTCTACAATAGCAAATGAGAAATCCGAATCAAAATTAAGTGGATCTTGCAAAGAAATGACAAAAATTGCTCACTGATAGGCCTAGGCAATATTTCTATCAAAGAAATAGTCATGTGATCTTTCATCCTATACTGGTGCGATAATATATCTCTGGGTGATAATTCCTGCTACCTATGTGTGACAGAAAATAGAACAACAGTGTGATATAATCTGCCAAAGTGTGCGATATTATAACTGGTAAAATATCATACTAGTATGTAAGAAAGTATCGTGCAACACTAGAAAACTGTCACATGATAATTCTATCAGAAAAGAACCAGAGAGAAAATTTTTTATGAAACAACAAGCAAATATTGATGAAAAAATGACAGAAATGCAGAAAATGAAGGACAAAACAAGAATGTTCTACCCAACGGTTGGCGCCAAAAATGTACACACTAAATAGTGCACTTCTCCAAGTCATTACTTCCAAGGGAATCCATGAATGGGAAACCTTGAGAAAGTGACCTAGAGCTCCCTAGGCATGGAGTCAAAAGGATGTTGATGGTGCTCTCAGCTAGAGCTATTGAAGCATGCAACCTTGATAGTAAACCACACAATGGGAGATTCAAAGAGATAATGGCAAGAATGCCAATATCCTCAAGAATCAACAATGAGAATGCAATGCAATGCAAGTAAGCTATGAATGAAGATGAAATCCAAGCTATGAAAGGAAAGTATTACAAACCCTTGCTAATTAAGCTATGTGAGATAATCTAAAGTATAAAAGAAACTAAGCTAGATGCCATGAAAGCTATGATGCAAGAAATGAAACTAGAATGTAAGCATGATCTCCAAAAGATCCAAAATCTCCAAGAAATCCTGTAGCATAATGTTAGTATTCAAAAGATGGATGCTAAAATGAAAAGAGACCTCTCATTTTATAAGAAATGAGAAAGAATGGACCATGAAGATTAAGAGACAAAAGATTTAATCAAGGGTGGAGCTTGAAAGAGGAGCAATCCATGTGCACAAATATCCTCCAATGAGAAAATAAGAGTTGAATTTTGTGTCCATATGGGACAAAAAGTGCTTTTCTTCTTTTTATAAAATAAGAATAATGCTTTATTTGTGCAACTTAGGATAAGAGGAAAAGTGAGAATTTTATTTAATAAAAGGGGAGAAAATTCCTTTTAAATAAATAAAGACTTTAGGATAAAATGGTTAGCCCATGGAAAATAATCAAATAAATGATAAAACTAAGATTTGATCAAGGAAATTGATATAATTGAAAAATGTTAATTTTTGAAAATATTGATTCAGGGATTTGATAAATTGTTGAATGGGGCCCCAAAGTCTAGGAAACCATTTTAAGGTGCATACTCTCTCTCTCTCTCTCTCTCTCTCTCTCTCTCTCTCTCTCTCTCTCTCTCTCTCTCTCTCTCTCTCTTTCCATGTTTTAATGTATATTTAAGGGTTTCAAATACCTTTTTGTGGACAATTTATCTTAAATATTCTTACATCAAGTTTTATGCTACTGTCAGTTTCTAGGAGAGATGATGAGGGTACGGTGGTTCTACATTTGTGTGAAATTTTTTTCCAAAGTTCAAAAATCAATTAATTGTATTCAATATTTAATAAGTTAATATTATACTATTATACAATACAGAAATAAATAATAATAATATAATACATACTAATATTTAACATTGAAAAAAATTAAAAATTAAAAATTAAAAATATAATACAATACATAAATAAATAATAATAATACAATACATAATGAATAATTTGTAATATATATTTTAAAATTGAAAAAATACTTAACTCATTTAACATTAACATTAAAAAAATATAATTTAATATGAAACTTGAAATTGAGAAAACTAGTGCAATTGAAATTTTGAATTAGGTGGGAATTTTTGAATATCCGATATTATCGGATCTCCAAAAATTTTGGATATCCAATTTTATCAGATATCCGATCAAGCTTGGTATTTGCATGGGCAATACCAAACATGGCTGGTCAACCCTTTGGGCGTGTTTCAAAAGATAATTTCTAATATTGAGAGTTCAACGATGTAGTAGATGACTATTTTTTCACCTGAAATTGATGAAATGAAAAGGGTTTCTTAAAGACATTATCAGCTTTCCATCAATATAATTGTTGTCAAATTTCAAGTTTGGTAAGTAATTATTACTTATTTTTCAATTGAGTTATCTTTAAAGTTGTAATTGACATACTGATTGAAAAACAACTATAACTTTCAAACCATTTAACCTTTTTTCAAATCCGAAACATGCATCACATTCTATGCTTCAGCTACTATAAGGAAAATAAAAATTCAATTTTGTAAAGTTTAGAATTAGTTAAGGTGGTCAGACACGAGAGTTTTTTTATTCTGAAAAAGTTGTAGCAGAAAATTTATAATTAATTATTTATTTGGCAAAAAATTACAAAAAATATGCATCACATCTGTGAATGAGTCTACTACTTATATCTAGAACCTTGCAAAAATATATCATCATTTGATTGTGATTAAGGTGGTCAGACATACACGTACTTTTTATCTTTTCCTTGAAATTTTTGTACTACTACATTGAAATCTAAAATTTTGAAGAATTAGATTAAAAAAAATTTAGACAAGGGCTAGTAGTTTAGAAACTACATTCAATTTCCTACAGATTCTATTCTTACAACTTTTTCACATAAGGTTTATAAGATGTTCAACTTTTTACGTCAAGTTGACTAACCCTATTTTTTTATTTTTCATTGCCACTTAAGGCCATAATTTGGTATACCGTGATCTTGCACATACCCATATGGAGGCCCTAGAACCCTAAAACCCACAAAATCTCTAATTTCTCCCAAAAGGGTATCCAAATTTTGAGTTATATTTTGAGGTCATTTGGAAGGTTTTAGAATGAATTGAGAAAAGCACCCTGTCTAGAGCTACTAGAAATCATTAGGCCTAATAAGCCAAGGGCATGTGAGGTAGTGAACCCAATGAGAAAGATATTTGAATCCTATTCAAATGGGATCATTAGGGATACAAAAGGATTTTCTAATGGAGAATGCACCCCTTGCATCACTTGTGACAAGTTCATGGTGAATGAGCACTTGGAGTCATCCAAGGAGGAGTGAGACATTGAAGCAATCTACATGGTAGTTATCCCTCAAGGTGAAGTGAAAATTTTTTGACTCATAGATTTGAGTTGGGATAGTCTTAGGCTAGAAGAAAAAAGACTACTAAGGTCCTAGAAGTTAGTTTGGATCTTTGAGAAGGTAGGACAATAAGGTCCTATAGAGGGATTTATGCAAGCACACCTAGGAGAATATCTATCAAATTGGTATCAGAGCATTTTAGATTAGGCTTGTGGTGAATGTTCTGACCAAAGGAGTTAATAGGAGACTCTACAATGGTGACCAATGCTGAGTTGTTAAAGAAAGTGGAAGATCAAGAAGAGGAGAATAGATTACTCCGAGATAGGTTGGCTCATCTAGAACAAAAATTTGATGAAGTAGATGAGAAGGCTGGAGAAGTTAAAGACAAGATAGATGGAAAGCAAAAGGATATACTTTTAGAGGATGAGGTCCTTAAACCAGACCCAATCCTAGCTTAAGAACCCTTCTTGAAGGCATTGAAGGCCTTGAGTGGAAAGGCATTAGAAGGAATTCCAATCTTCAATGGGAAGATGGAACCATAGGTAGTCCTAGACTAGATTGAAGGACTATAAAACCATTTTGAATGTGATGTTATCATAGAAGCCCAAAAGGTTAAACTAGCTAAGGCTAGATTGAGAGGCCCTGCACTCACTTGGTGTAAATTTATCCAAGATGAGAAGAGGAGGAAGGAAAGAAGCCTATTTCTACATGGAAGGCAATGGTAGCTAAAATCAGAGATGGTTAGGTGCCAGAGGATTATGAAATCTAATTGCATAAGAGAAGACAAAGTCTTAGACAAAAAGACTTAGATGGGAACTCCTAAACTAAAGAGTTCCAAAGGCTATGCATGAGGTCAATAGTTATGGAAGATGAAAAGGTGAAGGTAGCTAGGTACCTTCATGGCCTCAAGTGGACTATACAAGATTAAATGAGTCTACTAACCCCTGAAACTATTCAGAAATGCCAAAAAATATGAGTGAAGGTAGAGGAGAAGTTAAGAAAGAAACAAGATTGTAGCACTACTAGAGGTAGAGGCAAAGGAAGAGACAATAAAGGACATAGAGGTGGATATGGTGGAAGAAATTTAGAGAACAATTCTCAAGGAGAAACTAAAATTACTAAGAAGCAAGAGGGGAGTTCAAGTAGAGAGAATTTTATTAGAGGAAGAAGCTCCAATAACAATTGGAGAGGAAGAAGCAATAGTCAAGGAAGAGGCTCTTACTTTGCCACTATGAAGTGTTACCACTGCAATCAAATGGGACACCATACCTACCGGTGTCCAAAGAAACATGCTACTTCTCAAGGAGGTGACAAGAGGGTAAACTATGTTCAAGAGGAGCCTAGTAGTGGAAGTAAAAACCCTGAGGTACCACTAGAGTCAGAGGAAGGTGAGAACATAATGATGAGAAGGACACATCTAAAGGAGCCAGTAAAAGAGGAGCCAAGTCAAAGGAGGTCACTGTTTGTAGTGAAGTGGAAGATGATGGGAAAAGTTCATAGAGTCATCATAGACTCAGGATCTACTGACAATATAGTGTCAGAGGAGGAAGTCAACAAGCTGAAAATGAAGAGGATGCCACATGGAATCCCATACAAGGTCACTTGGCTAAACAAAGGACATCATGTCCTTGTCAATGAACAAGCATGGGTGGAGTTTTAAATTGGGAGGTATAAGGAAAATGTGTTATGTGATTTCTTACCTATGGATGCATGCCACCTACTCCTAGGCAGACCATGGAAATTTAATAGACGGACCATGCATGATGGATAAAAGAATTCTTATCTTTCAAGAAGGACAATGTGACTTTCAAGATATAATCACTTCTAGAGGATGGATAAGTGAATTCATCAAGCCCAAATGTGTTAATGGTCAGTGAAAAGGAGTTCATAGACACCTTAAAGGAAGGAGAGGGAGTAGGATTTGCACTAGTATTGAAACCAAACGAAGCAGGCACTGACAAGACAATCAAGAAGCCAAAATTACCAAAGGAAGTATAAGATATGTTGCAAAGATATGAGGGCATTGTCAGTGAGGGACAACCATCAACCCTACCCACTAAAAGAGTCATAAGTCACATAATAGACTTCATCCTTGGAGCTACCCTTCCTAATAAGGAAGCCTATAAGATGATCCCTCAAAAAAATGAGGAAATTGCCTAGAAAATCCAAGAGCTCCTAAGCCAAGGTCTCATTAGGAAAATTATTAGTCCTTGTGTCATACCCACTATCTTAGCACCTAAAAAGGGAGGAACTTGGAGGTTATGCACGGACTCAAGAGCTATAAATAGGATAACCATTAGGTATAGGTTCCCTATCCCTAGGATAGAAGACCTAATGGACTCTCTAGGGGAATCCAAATACTTCACTAAGATTGACCTAAAGAGTTCTTACCACAAAATTATAATCCATGAGGGAGATAAGTGGAAGACAACCTTTAAAACCATAGAGGGTTTATATGAATGGCTTGTCATGCCATTTGGGCTCTCCAATGCCCCGTCCACATTCATGAAGCTCATGAATGAAGTCCTTAAAGACTACATTGGTAAATTTTTGGTAGTGTATATATATGATATACTAATCTATAGTAAGACAAATGATGAACATCTCAAGCATTTGGAGATTATTTTCAAGCAGCTACATGAGGAGAAATTAATGATAAATTTGGAGAAATGTGAGTTCATGAGGCAGGTGCTAGTATACCTTGGGTTTGTATTGTCTCAAGGTAATCTAAAGATGGACCCTAGAAAAGTGGAATCCATTCTAAATTGGCCAACTCCCAAGACAATAACAAAGGTAAGAAGATTTGATGGTTTAGCTCAATACTATAGGAATTTTATAAAGAAATTTAGTGTTATTTGTGTTCCTATGCTGGATACCATAAAAGGAGGGATGAAAAATAAATTTATTTGGAATGAGAAAGCTAACCACGGTTTTTAATTGTTGAAGAAAAATATTTCCACTCAACCAATCTTAACCTTGCCAAGTTTTGAGAAATTATTCACTGTTGAGTGTGATGCTAGTAATATGGCCATAGGTGTTGTCTTGAGCCAAGAGGGTAGACTAGTGGCTTTCCATTCTAAGAAACTAAGTGAAGCCAATAAGAAGTACTCTTCTTATGACCTAGAGATGTATGCTCTAGTCCAAGCACTAAGGAAGTGGAGGAACTACTTGCTTCCAAAGGAGTTTGTGGTCTTTTCAGACAACAAAGCACTAAGCTTCCTGAATTCATAAGAAAAACTCAATCATAAGCATATAGAATGCGTAGAGTATTTGTAGGCCTACACCTTCAACATCAAACACAAAAGGGGATTGCAGAATAAGGTAGCAGATGCCTTAAGTAGAAGAGCTCTAACTGTTCAAGATATACAACTGCAGACCATGGGTATTGACAACTTCAAAGAAATGTATGGAGAAGATGAAGATTTTGTATAAATCTACAAGGTATGCCAAGAATATAAAAATAATTTTCATAGTCAATTCTTTGAATATACTTTGTAGAGTGGTCTATTGTTTAAGGGAGGTCAATTGTGTGTCCCTAGAGGGTCTATAAGAGAGAATCTAATCTAAGAGAAATACAATGGTGCACTTAGTGGCCATTTTGGTGTCAATAAAACCCAAGAACTAGTTTAGAGGTTCTATTTTTGGCCTAAGATGAATTTAGATACCAGGAAGTATGTAGAAGGATGTGTTGTGTGTCAAAAGACAAAGGGTACAACTTCCAATGTAGGATTTTTCCAATCTCTTCCCATTCCTAAGAGACCATGGAAGTGTTTAAGCATGGATTTTGTGGTGGGTTTACTTAAGACCAAACAGGGAATGGATAGAATTTATGTTATTGTGGATAGATTCAGTAAGATGGAACACTTTGTACCCTATAAGATAGCTCATGATGCCATTCAAAGAGCTTCCCTATTCTTCAAGGAGGTAGTTAGAATGCATGGTTTACCATTGAGCATAGTGTCAAATAGAGACACAAAGTTTATGAGTCATTTTTGGAAGACTCTATAGAAAAATCTAGGAACCGACTTATCTTTTGGATCTGCATACCATCCTTAGACTAATGGTCAAAAAAATTTAGTAAATAGGAGTCTTCATAACCTCCTAAGGTGTTTAACTAAGGAGTATGGTGAAGCTTGGGTCCAACTCATTGGACAAGCAAAATATGCCTATAATGACATAGTGAATAGGACTACTGGTAAGTGTTCTTTTGAGATAGTTTATGGAATTCATCCTAGAGGCATATATGAGCTTAGAGATCCATGAGTAATATAGGCATATATGACTTTTCACATGCTATGTAAGAGATCCATGAGATAGTGAAGAAAACATTGACTAAAAATATAGAGAACCTTAAGAACAAGGTGGATGAAAGAAAGAGGGGTGTCTAATTAAAAGTTGGGGATCTAGTGATGGTCCATCTCAATAAGGAAATATTTTAGAGAGGAGTGCCTCATAAGCTTCAGATGAGAATAATTGGTCCATGTACCATTCTAGATAAATATGAAACTAATTCATACAAGGTGGAGTTACCAGAGGATAGTATTTTATCTCCTTTGTTCAATGTAGCATACTTGGTCTTGTATAAAGGACCAACATGAGATCCAAATCAAAGTCTAACTGAGGTCATATAGGAGGTTGAATAACTTAACTTACCATCTACACCAAACAAGAAGGCAGAATACATATTGGATTCTAGGGCCTACAAGAAGACAAGACAAAGAACATACTATGAGCATTTGGTGAAATGGTATGGATAGGGTAATGAAGAAGCCACCTAGATCAAGGAATTAGAATTCAAGAAGTTGGGAGTGGATTCCAACTTACTCAATCCAAGGGTGGATTGAAATCTTTTCATTTGGGGAGGATGGTACAGTAGCACCTAGGCTCACTCCCAAGAATGTTTAACATTTTGGTTTGTACTGACCTTAGCCAGGTTAGTAGGTTTTCTTTTGAACTTAGAAGTTCTTTCAAGTGTGTTCCTATGTGGATTAGTTGGATCAATCCATCCTAGATCTTTAAGCTTTCTAGTGGATAGTGTTAGACAAGGCATTAATGGAAAATAGAGGAAAACGTATGTAAAAGAGTCTAAAAGTCTTCTAGACTTTGTTTGGATTAGAAATATACCTTAAAAGGATTAAATGGTTTTCCTACATCATTTAAGAGGTGTTAGTGATAATTAAAGGTAGTTTGGAAGAAATGATGAAAAGTTTCTATAATGTTATCATGACAACATTTGCATTTTTGGCAAATGTTGCATTCAACATCGACAACTTTGACCCCCTTCAGATTTAAGGGATGTAATCAATTATTAGTGGCCTAAAAACTAGGAAGAGGCATATTTGAGTTGAGATATAATCCCATTTTGTGAGGCAAGTTTTAGTAAGAAGCTTTCAGAGTTTGAATAGAGACAGTGTGTTCAGATTTGTAGTGACAGTCGACTAGTTTTGTGTGCATGCGTGAATATATATATTGAAGTGTGAAAATTTGGTGTTTTTTCTATGTAGTAAGGAAAATTCTAAGTATTTTCTATTCACTAGCATATAGGTTTTGAGTTCATTAGGTTAGTCTACTAATTTATTTTGTAAGTAGTAGAGTTGCTAGTGTTCATAGGGTGAGTTTGGGAAGAATGGCTCCCCCATACAATCCAACCATGGAAAACACTAGAGTTTGGATTAATATGTTAGGGTATCCCTTGTAAAGTGTAAATATGAAAGGAGGAATCATGAAGAACTAGATGGCCATTTTTAAGGTCATCCCTAGGCGAGAACCCGACTAGGGGCATGACATAGAAGAATTAGTGTGAAATTGCAAGGGAAAGAATGAAGGCATGAATGGAGTATGGTTTCATATATACCATAGATATATTTTTACCTGGTAATGAGATTAGGCATTGGCCAATCCATTAACATATATTTCTAGATAGAAATCAATGAATAACATAGAAATAGCCCTATTAGCCCTATTAGCCCTATAAACTAGGAATCTATTGTATGGAGGCCCTAGAACCCTAAAAACCACAAAATATCTAAGTCCTCCCAAAAGGGTATCTAAATGTGGAGTTATATTTTGAGGTCATTTGGAAGGTTTTAGAATGAATTGAGAAAAGCATTATGTCTAGGGCTACTAGAAATCATTAGGCCTAATAAGCCAAGGGTATGCTAGGTAGTGAACCTGATGAGAAATATCTTTGAATCCTATTCAAATGGGATCATTAGGGATATAAGAGGATTTTATAATGGAGAATGCACCCCCTGAAGAACTTGTGACAAGTTCATGGTGAACGAGCACTTGGAGTCATCCAAGGAGGAGTGAGACATTGAAGCAATCTAAATGGTAGTTATTCTTCAAGGTGAAGCACAAAAGGTTTGACTCATAGAGTTGAGTTGGGATAGTCTTAGGCTAGAAGAACAAAGACTACTAAGGTCCTAGAAGTTAGTTGGGATCTTTGAGAATGTAGGACAGTAAGTTACTATAGAGGGATTTGTGCAAGCACACCTGGGACAATATCTATCATTTAGTGTAGCTACTATTCAAACTTTAAAGTTTAATAATCTATCTCACAACTGATTCACTCCCCCCTCTTAGATGTGTTGGTGGACTTTTATTCCTAACAATTGGTATCAAAGCTACTGGTCATTAGAGAGAAAGCTTAATAGCTTGAGGTGATCTTGGATATGGAAATCTATCGAAAGGATAGTCCAAAATTTGATCCTAAAAATTTTGACAATTGGAAGAACAAGATGTGAACCCATTTTCTATGTTTGGGTATTGACTACTGGATGATCACCAAGAATGAGGTAGCCATAAAGGCTAATGATGAATTATATAAAGCTACTGATGAAGAAAAGAAGACATTTTCATATAACATGGTCACAAGGGAAGCACTGATCAATAAACTCTCTGAAGGAGAATTTACTGAGGTTAAAGATCTGGATTTAGTGCACAAAATTTGGGCAAGATTAGAAGCATTGTATGAAGGAGACAAGTTTACTAAGAAAGCAAATTTATAGAAATAGAAAAGAAGGATGGAGAAGTTGAAAATTAAAGATGATGAAAACATTAGGGCTTATGTACAAAGAGTTACAAAGGTTGTGAGTGGAATTAGAAATTCTAGAGGCACTTATGAAGAGAAAGAAGTCATTGCAAAGATCCTTAGATCATTGACACCTATTTACAAGACCAAAGTTCAGGCTATAGAAGAGATTATACCTTTGACTACAAACTTTAGTAGAGAGATTTTGATTGCAAAGATAACTACCTTTGAAGCTGCAGAGATGGGAGATTCTTCACCTAAAGCTAAAACAACATTTAAGGCATCTACACACAGAAAGAAATTGTCTGGAATAGTGAGCACCAGGTGTGATAATATAAAAGAACTTGGTGATTATGCTGATGAAGGGGAACATATACAAGAAGAAGAAAGAAAGCTAGATGATTTTTTTGCCCTGATCGCTAGAAGAGAAAAGAGAGGTAAGGGTATTTGAAGGAAAGTTACCTTTGAAATGATTTTCATGCAATAAGATAGGTCACGTTGCATCTAGATGTCCTACAAGAGTTACTAAACACAAACCTAAGTTTCTCAAACCTAAGTATTCAAAAGAAAAGGAATGTTATTATTCTAGCAAAGGTATTTTTGACGATGATTTTGATGATGAGGAGATTGGATTTATTGCTATCAAAGATGAAAAACCATTACATGAGGAAAAAGCCTTAGTATCACATGTTGATAAGAAATCTGAATGGGTTACAGATAGTGGTTTCTCACATCATATGACTAGAGAGAAAAACAAGTTTTTAAAACTAAATAAGTATGATGGTGGTGTTTTAAGATTCAAAGACAATGTTCCTAAGCCTATCACAGGAGTAGGATCTATTTCTTTGGATGTAAAGACTAATACTAACAATGTACTACTTTTTGATGGACTTAAGCATAACTTGTTGAGAGTTGGAAATCTGATGGATAAAGGGTATCAATTTAAATTTATTGATGGGAAATGTTTTATCAGAAGTAAGACAGGAAACTTGATTGCAACTAGTACTAAATCTAGAGGTAATGTATTTGAGTTAAATACATCTGAAGCTTCTTTTTTTGTTGCAAAGATAGATGACAGTGGGTTATGACACAAAAGGTTTTTTCATGTTAATTTTGATAATATTGTGAAGGCAAGCTTGACTAATGAAGTGAGAGACCTACCTAAAATTGTAAAACCATCTAACACTATGTGTAGAGAATGTGTTATGGGAAAGAAGACTAGAAGCAGTTATAAAAGTAAATCACATATAACAAAAGGAAAGTTGGATCTGATACATATAGACCTATGTGGACCTACAAGGACAAGATCATACTATGGTGAAAGGTACTTTATACTTTTTGTTGATGAATTTTCTAGAATGATGTGGATCACTTACCTAAAAGAGAAATCAGAAGCATTTGACAAATTCAAGTTATTCAAAGTAAAAGTAGAAAATGAATCAGGCTTAAAGATAAAATGTTTGAGATCAGATAGAGGTGGAGATTTTACTTCAAATCTATTCAATTCATATTGTAAAGAGCATGGAATACACAAACAAACATCTTCTCCTAGGACTTCACAACAAAATGGGATAGCAAAGCGAAGAAACAAAACAATATTGGTTGTGGCTAGGACAATGTTGCTAAAAGGAAATGTATCTCATGTATATTGGAGAGAAGTTGTTGGGACAACAATATACACACTGAACATAATTCAAATCAGAGAAGGTACAAATAAGACTCCTTATAAATTTTTGTTTAATCATACTCCTATTATAAAATATTTTAGAATATTTGGAAGAAAATGCTATATCAAAACAAATGATGAAATAGGAAAATTTGATGCAAGAAGTGATGAAGTAATTTTTCTTGGTTATTCTACTAAAAGAAAGGCTTACAAATGTTTTAACCTAAGATTGAGAAAGATGATTGAAAGTAACAATGTGAAGATAGATGAAAATTTTTAGATACAAGAGAGAATGTATGATTGTAATCAGAATGCAGAGATCAAGGAGCCGACTACTACAAAATAAGAACATGTTGAAACTAACTATGAAAATGAGATTTGTGATGATGACTCAAATGAGGTTACTAAGATTCCTAAGACTTCGAGGTATGTTAAGAAAAATCATCCTAAAAATTAAATTATTGGTAATGCAAGTCAAGGAATAATGAATAGATCAAAGACGAGGGAAGAAATTTGTTTGATTTATCAAGTTGAACCAAAGACTACTGATGAAGCTTGTAGAGATGAATCTTGGATCAAAGCTAAGCAGGAAGAATTAGATCATATAAAGAAAAATAACACTTGGGAATTGGTTCCTAGACCTAAAGACAAAAATGTAATAGGAACTAAGTGGTTCTTCAGAAACAAAATGAATTAAGAAGGAATTGTTGTAAGAAATAAACAAATATTAGTATGCAAAGGCTATTCAGAATATTTGAAGAGACATTTGCAAAGACATTTTCTTCTATTGCTAGGTTAGAAGCTATGAGACTATTTTTGGCCTATGATACACATAAATATTTCAAAGTATATCAAATGGATGTAAAATATGCATTTTTGAATGGGGATCTTGAAGAGAAAGTATACATAGAACAACTTGATGGATTTAGTCTAACAGAAGATGAAGACATGGTTTGCAAGTTGAAGAAGGTATTGTATGGACTAAAGAAAGTAGCAAGGGCTTGGTATGCAAGGTTAGACAAGTACTTACTTTGCCTTGGATTCAAAAAAGGCAATGCTAATAGTAACTTGTATTTAAGAACTAGTCAAGATGGAATTTTGATAATAGAAGTTTTTGTTGATGATATTATTTTTGGAGGAAATGATGAGATGTGTAAGAAATTTTTTAAAGAAAGGGAGAATGAATTTGAGATGTCCATGGTAAGTGAGATGAAATTCTTTCTTGGACTACAAATAAATCAGAGGAAGAATGGCATTTTTATTTCTCAAACTAAATATCTTAAAGGGATGTTAAAAATTATTGGAATGGAAGATTGTAAACCTATTGGTACACCCATGGTGATTAGCCATAAATTAAAAAATATTGATGAAACAAAGAGTGTTTTTTAGACCAAGTATAGATCAATGATTGGAGGATTATAATACCTGACTCACTACAGACCAGATATTGCAAATGTTGTTGGAATTGTGGCTAGATATGAGTTAGATCCTAAATAGATACACATGGCTATTGTAAAAAAGATATTTCGATATCTAAAAGGAACAATGGAATATTGCTTATGGTCTGATAAAATTGATGACTTTGAACTACATGCTTATACTAATGCCAATTGGGCAAGGAACATTGATGACAGAAAGAGTACTAGTGGAGGTGCATTTTTCCTTGGGAAAAAATTGGTTTCATGGTTAAGTAAAAAACATGATTGTATAGCTCAATCTACTGCCGAATCTGAGTATGTTGTTGTTGCTATTAATTGCACTCAAGTCATCTAGATGAAACAAATGCTGGAAGATATTGGAATAACTTTTGTTGAACCTGTGGTTATCCATTGTGATAATACTAGTACAATGAATATGTCAAAGAATCTCGTGATGCATTCTAAAACTAAGCATATTTTTATTAAGTATAACTTTTTGAGAGACAAGGTAGCAGAGAAAGAAATAAGGTTGGAATACATTAGTACAAAAGAACAAATAGCAGGCATCTTTACAAAGCCATTGCCAAAAGATACCTTTGAGTATCTCAGAGGTATTCTTGGGGTGCAAGCCCCTTCTAGTGACAATTAAATGATGCATGGATGTATCAGTCTAGAGGTATTCAGAGCTCCATCATTTTTTGGACTTGATGTATGGATCTACTCCTCAGGGGGAGTGATCGATTGGAAACTTAAAAAATACATTTGGGTGATTTAATACCTAGATGATAAAGTCTAAATAGAAGAAAATTTGATAACTTATGGAACCCTTTTCCATTGTTGTCAAAGGGGGAGAGATGCTATGAAAAAATCCCTACTATATGGAGAAAGATACTATGAAAAGAGTTCACTGTTTGGAGAGAGAGTATTTTTTGATCTAATAGATTTGGGTTGATGGATTTTCTGATATGTTGCCATCAATTCCAAAGGGGGAGATTGTTGGATGTTGTTGATGAATTTAATATGTTTAATCACTACATTATCTTATTGAGTGGTGTTGGAATCATACTATTTTCAAGTCATGTTTTGTCACTAATGTCAACATATGTTTCTATGAAGACAACAAACTAGTTATTACAGTGTACGAATATTGTACAATTGATTCAGAATGAGAGAACACAGATTTGTGTATAGGAAAGTGTTGTGATCTTATATAAAGGATCGCATGCTGTAATAATTCAAATTGGCTAAGTTACAAAAGATTTAATGAAGACTGGTTACTGGATTGTGACAGTGGAACTTGACAAAATAAGTCTCTTTGTTTTGAGTATATCTTACAATCAATGTGGATGCAACGTATGCAAGTTTAAGGGATGTCAGATAGCATACTAAGGAATTTCTTTTGATCATATAAATTGATGGAGAGAATGATGAAATCACCTATGGCGTGTGTTCTATAGGAGACCTATTTCGGGCCGAATTCATAATAGAAGCATGTATTATGAATAGCTAGCATGAATTAGGAATGTTAGACCTTAATTGTTGAAATGTAATTGTTGTATACTTGGTTATAGATACTATGTGTATCTTAGCAATGGGTTATGTAATTATTTGTATATTAGGAAATCCTAATTGGCTAACTTGATCATTTAATTATAATGAGGTATATATGTCAAATATTTTCTTTTGAAAAGATATGTAGTATGTATGGGATGTAAAAGAGGATTGTGGAAGCTATGAACTTGTATTTGCTGGATGTAGAGCAAAGGATAATTTATACTTCATTTGGAATTGATCAAGAAAAGATAATTTCTATCAAACAGTTCAAGGATTGTGTATTTCCTTACATACACTTGTGTTGTGAACAATGAGTTATGAAGGTGGGCATAACTTTCTTTGGGAAGTGAGTATGGGAAGTGAGCCTACTCTTTTTTTTTTAACTCCTAATAGGGCTTTTCCTTTAACAAGGACTATGTACTGTAATATTTTAATAAGCTCCTAATAGGGCTAGATCTTTTAACAGGGATACAATACTCTCAGTACATCATTTGTGGGTGCTAATTCCTACTGAGATTTTACCTTTAATAGGGTTTTTTGGACAACAAAATATTGTGATATCATTTATTTTGGTGTAGCTATTATTCAAAGTTTAAAGTTTAATCATTTTTCTCACAACTAATTCACCCCCCCCTCTTAGTTGTGTTGGTGGACTGTTATTCCTAAAAAAAAGGTCCATGAATAACATAAATAACATAAAAAATCCTATAACATAACTAGTTCTTGTCTTTACCAATATTACTGCAACATCAGATACAGTTAAGTCAATCTTCTAAAACATATGTTGACATAAATGATAACACATGCCAAGAAAAATTTCAACAGGTTATTGAGAAGATTGTATTGAAATGGATACTTTTGAATTGATTATTTTTCACACATATGTTTCTATCAATTCCAGAGGGGGAAATTCTTACCAAACAAGGAGATTTTTTGATATTGGTTTGAATTTTTTATTTTTAGGTTTTTGAAAATCATGTTTTGTCACTGATGTCAACATATGTTTTAGTTCTATGTTGGCTGCATTACATAGACTATGTTTGAGGTTTCTTTAGTGATGTAGAGCTCTCCCCTATCTAGGTAGCTCAGTAAATGGTGAGACCTTCGATGTTACTTCGTACCCAAAGTGGGCATAGGAGAGTGGTCTACACCTTTAGAAGATCCTAAAACAAACTTACTTCCACTATCCTCACAGGAGGATCCAATGTCTTCAACTGGCTTGTACTCCCTCAGGTTCTACTGATGCTTGGTTGATATCTGACTGACACTCAGTCGGTGCTCGGTTCCTATGTTAGCCAAGTGGGCTCAATAGCTTTACCAAGTAGTTTCTTGACGCTCAGTAATGCTTACCGCAAAGTGCCTTACTAACTTTTCTTTCAAATGGGAACCTACAAGTTTGGTGAGGGAATGGATAGGTTCCATACATAAATAAAATGTCTACTATGGGAGTGATTTCCACTACTGGATTTAGGTGACAATTTCAAGAGTTTAGACCTTACCGGGCTTGTAGCCTTCAAGGTGAGGTTCAAGGGTTCTAGTTCTAGATTCTTACAAGAAGTCTATGCAAACAAAGTATGTTCAAAAACCCTTTTATGACTTGAGACAAACCTCAAGGTCCTAAGATCCTAAACACAAAGAACAACACTTAACAACTCATGGTCTAATAGTCCTGGTAGGGCTAATTGACTCGGTTGATGAAGTAAAACTTTACCAGTTGGTTGTTCAAGGTTGAATACCAGTTGCAACGGTGTTGGGAATCCCAAAGAGACAACAATCTATCTTCAAATTTCTTTTATCCACCCCCGAAGTGCTTCTACCACTTCACTTCTTCATTTCCTGAACCAAGCACATAGAGATGCTTGGTCTAGAATCTGCAAACAAACTTCTCCAAACAATCCCCCTTCTTCTGTGTTTGAGAGAAACTAAATTACATTGCCCCTACTTGCATTTCCCAACTTTTCATGGGAATCCCACAAAGGAAACGCAAGTTAGGGCATTCTTGACCAAAACCTTGGCCCAGGAGGATTTCCTGAAAGTCCGAAAAACTTATTCCTCCCACTTTTGACTCTGATCTTCAAACTAATTCAAAGCTAAGAGAAATGGAGTCCTACTTCATGATATGTGTCAAATCAATCAATGTTCTTCCTCACACTTTTGTACAAATTCATACACAAAATGTTTCAATCTAGAATTTGAGAAAAACAGGGATCTTTTATTGATTGAATGCAAAATTTACATAGAGTTTCCTTACTATTCAACCCCCATCATCTTCCACCCACCTAAAAGGGATATATGAAGAATTTCGTCAATGGCTCCAACCATTTTTCAAAGGTTGTGATCGTTGGACAGTTGTTTACAGGTCAGTAGAAACTTGTCAAGGAAGTTGCCAACAACATTTCTTGTATTTTGCAACTTTTATAAAATGTTGCATTCCTGCTCCTAATGAGCCTATAGGCCTAAGCCTTGGATCCTAGTGATCCCAAACATTATTTAAATAATTTAAAAAGACACCTAGGAAACCTAACATCCTAAATGTGCCTTTCGACCATAGTAAAAAACCCATGGTTTATAACCACACCGAGGGTGACTAGGTCTTACAAGTTGGCTTATAAAAAGTTAAATTATGAATCTAAAAGTTGTGAAAAGTGGGGAGTGCTCCTTGGGTGCTCCTGCACCACTTAGGAAGTTGGATAGAGTTGTAAAAATGTTGTATGAAAGTTCAAAGTATGTGGGCATGGATTTGTTATGCTGACTGAGTGTAGACCTTATGTCTAAGGTCATGTGGCTTCATGTTATAATTTTTGTAAGTTAAAGTTGTTTTCATGAGGAAAAGTTGTATGACAGAGATAGCGAATTATGCCAGAGATGGTTGTTGAATTTTGAGTATAAGTTGGTTGCAAGATGGAATCATGATATGCAAGCTTAAGGTATTGAAGAAGACTCATATTAGAGTAAATTATGGGATTTATGGAATAATTGGTTCATGCTTTTGTCAGACCCAGCATGTGGAATTCACATTTTTATATTTGGGAGTCGACAAGGTGATATAATGTGTGTAATAGATTGGAGAGCATTGATTGTGGATCTTGGCATGCATTTTTATATTTTTAAACTTTTTATATTTCTATTAGGCTTCATGTGTACCTTGGCATTGTTTTATGTAAGGGTTTATGCATTGGGGAATCTCTAACATGCTGGCCTAATTGGTTTTGTAACTTGTAAAAAGGAATGTAATTTCCTTTATGTAATGTGAGGAATGTAAGGAATAAGTGGATGCAAGCATTGTTGCTGGTTGTTAGAGAAAAGATTAGAAGTAGGTTTGATGCTTTGATAGAGGTATTAGTGGAATATAGGATCATTCCTTCTGTACATGAAAGGAACTGTAAAGGTAGGATAGTTGTGATCAGTCAGTTCATTAGATAATAAGTCATCTTTTCTATATTCAGATAGTGAGTTCTCTTCAACATAGGTTTAACCTTCTCCTTGAGTAGTGTGTTCTTGGTAGTGTGCCTTTTTTTCTCTTCAATTCCTAACAGGGTTGAAGGACCTTTTAATAGGTTTTTTTTTTTTTTTTTTTTTTTTTTGAGAGAGAGAGAGAGAGGATTATATTTTAGTTATCTACCTAGGATTTACATTTTTGTTTTTATTTTCTACCTAGGGTTTACATTTTTTGTTTTCTACGTAGGGTTTACATATTAATTTTGTTTTCTACCTAGGTTTTATATGTTTTATTTTGTTTTCTTCCTAGGGTTTATGTTTATGTTTTTGTTTCTTACCTTGGGTTTACATTCTTTTTTCTACCTAAGGTTTTAAGTTTTAACTATTTTTTATTTTTCATGTTTTCTATAATATTTTATGAAGTAAATTAAAACTAAAAAACAATTATTTTGAACATAAATTTTTATTTTTTCTACTATTAAAAAATATTTGGAACAATATTTATTGTTTAACTTCAAATTGAAAATAACAATAAACTATATTCTTTTGAATAAAATTAAAATGGAAGAGAATATCAAGAAACAAAGGTACGTACCTAGAATGATGAGAAAAATGGTTGAGGGGATCGATAGTGAAGCTAATATTAGGCAATTGTCTATCCAAAAATCTTTACTCTATTTTCTAATCAGTCAAAATGACATGGAAATTAGCTAAAATAAATAAATAAATATATTTACGATATGGGTGCCTTTTTTTCTTCATTTTCTCGATGTTAAATGGGCACTTGGTTTTTTTATAGGCCAGTCACCTAAAGCTAAATGAGTTCCCATTTTTTAATAAACAAGTGCTCATTTCTAACAGAAGTTATTTTTGCCCCGTGGAATTTTATGAAATTGGCTCTCAACTTTGTGCACTTACCCTATTTGATGAACTACAAATGATTGAATATCTGAATGAACTGAAGGAACAATGATTAGAGATCACCAAGCTACTAAAATGATATGTAAGATGATTAAATTAGTCAATATGTTGTCACTGATTTTAACTAGTTTTGACAGTACTTACCATGTTAGTTGTACCAACATGTGAACATCTGTTGAAGGAAGAAAAGATGAAGAACTGATTTATCTAAATGAGGAAAAGATGGATATGACAGATAAGGATAAGAAAAATATTGGGTAACTTATTGATGAGTCTATGGCTTTATATTGTTGACTTGAGCATGTTACATTAATCTACTATGAAGAATAGATTTGAAGTTGAACTTGTTAATGTGGTCGGTAATTGAAGATTTATGTATACACTAAGCTAGCGCAGTGCATACCGACTGGAAGTATTAAATGAGCTAGTTTAACTAGTTATCACTAATGTATTTCTATATCAATCGAGTATGGATGAAAACATTAAATGGTAAGAACAGCCGATTGAAATTTGATGAGCTAGAAATTTTTATGATTTCGAGATTAAGGATGAAGTTTGTTATGAGATCCATGACTAACTAAATTTGGAGAAGATCTAAAAGATGAGATTGAAATGATTTAATGACACATCTGCCTAGGAAGGTTTAAGAGGCAAAATGGATGAAGGAGATTAAGTGAAAAAATCTAATGGCTGATAAGAAAATGGTTTACTTGTCTATATAAGAGATATGAGTTTCATTATTGAAACATGCCGAAAAGAAGAAGACTGTAGAGATTTCGCATGAAGACTTTATTCATGCATGCTTGATCAAACTGCTTAGTGAAAGAACTGAGACTATAGACATTGTCAAGCATTGAAGAACCATTTATCGAGTGAAAGTAAGTTGAGAAATATTGAGGAAGTGAATTGATTACTGATCAGAGGATATTTGTATGGGCTTAGCATAGATCTAAATATTTGCAATTGATTTGTATTTGAATCAGATCAGTATTGTATCAGTTTAACCATTGATTCAAAAAATCTCTTAACTGAGTGGACTTAACATTCTTATGTTCTACCCTATGGCATTTGTTGAATGTAAAGTTTTATCTTGTTGACCCCATAGTGAATGCTAGTCAAAATTTAACTATTAGTGATAAACCCTCTAAGAAGGTCACACCTAATAGTGTGTATTGTAACCTTTAATAGGGTTGGCTCTTCACCGAGCTCACTTCATTGTCCCAAGTGGTTTTTCCCTTAGCAGGGTTTCCATGTTAAATCATTGTGTTATTTTTTATTTGTGATGATTATTTTTCTATCATAATTTACATAATGCATAGTTGATTTAGTTGGTAATCATAGTTGGATAATTACTGGTAATCGGTTAACTGGATAGATAGATTGATATGTTATGTTACTGAGCTACATAATTTGTTGGAATTGTTTCATAAGGTACATCTTTGTATATGGGACTATAGGATAACTGATCTGACTGATTCACCCCCCCTCTCATTTATTCTAACAATTGTTATCTGAGCATATTGGTTGCTTGGAATAAAGTTTTAAGGACTTGAGTATAAAGATTACAAGATGTATAAGAGGAGAGTGCCAAAGCTAAACAAAGACAACTTTACTACATGGAAAAGCTAAATGAGACTTTGCATATCTAGAATTGGAGAATCTGCTATACATTTACTTGACAATGACTACTTAAAACTGACTGTTGGTCCTTTGATTCTTGATCTATTGAGAGACCATCATGAAAAAAATATTACTATGATAGAGATTGTTGTTGCTCTATCTAATGTTGAACTTGAGGATGTCAAATATTTCACTACAGCGAAGAAAATGTGGGATAAACTTTCTCTAGTTTATGGTGGTGATGTGAATGTGATGAGAGCCAGAGCTGAAAGCTTGACAAGAAGATTTGATGACATGAAGATGAAGAAAGGAGAGAATATTACACAGTACACAAATTGAATCAAAGAGGTAATTAATGTTATCCGAGGACCTGGTGGTATTATTTTTGAAGATATAGTGATAAGTAAGATACTAAGAACCTTGTTTCCTGTTTATGCAATTAGAATATCTGCTATTCATGAACTAAGGTTTGCACCTAATAGCACTCTTACTCTTGATAGTTTGATTGGAAATTTAACAACTTTTGAGATAAATAATTTTGACAATAGTGTTGTACCTGTTGGAAACAATTGTCTGAAGGAAATTGCTACTCAATTATGTATTGTCTTTGATGTCACACAATGTCATAGTCGGCAGCAATCAGTTTCTACCGAGCTCAGTCGGTCTGCCAGATAGGAATATTAGTGCTTACCGAGTCCACTCGGTTATCAAAGAAAATTAGTGTCTACGGAGTTCACTCGGTTACCAAAGGAAATTCAGCATTTACCGAGTTCAGTCGGTCATCGAAGAAAAGTTAGTGTTTACTGAGTTCAGTCGGTCATCGAAGAAAAGTTAGTGTTTACCGAGTTCAGTCGGTCATCGAAGAAAAGTTAGTGTTTACCGAGTTCAGTCGATTATCGAAGGAAAAGGATTGTCGGTGTTTACCGAGTTCTCTCGGTCTCCGAAAGATTATAGAAAGTTATGGTCACCGAGCACTGTCGGCCCTTGAAGGATTTTTGCAAATAGAGTTTGCTTAATTCAGCCGACTGTTATACTAAATAATGTCGATTTGACAAATCTAAAATCATATAAATAAAAGGTCAAATGTGAAAAATGAAGAAGATACACAGCAGAAGATTTACAGAAGAAAAGAAGGAAAGGTGTATGCGAATTTGTGAAGGATGTTCAGATATCCTTGAGGTGCAGCAGAGATTTATTCTATCAGAAAGGATCAGACTTATGCAGAACAGAGATCTGTAATCAGCAAGACAGTTGCATTATTATACAAGTCATTTTTCATTGTTACCTTCTTATCATTGTAACAGTGAATTCTAAATCTCTTAACCGAGTTGGTTTAACAACCATAATGTAAATCCTCTAACAAGGTGACAATTCCATTGAATTGTTTTCAAGACCTCTTACCAGGCCACTCCTAGCAGGGTGTTTTAAATCCTCTAACAAGGTCACACCTAATAGTGTGTTTTGTAACCTTTTACCGGGTTGGCTTCTAACCGGGCATCACTTCAGAAAAGTGAAAATCAGTATCTAGATACATTGGTGGTTTTTCCCATATTGGGTTTCCATGTTAAATCTTGTGTCTCTTGTGTTCTTAATTGCTTTCTCAATCATATACATGTGCTGATGAATATATAAAGATAATATTGCTAATACTTTCTACATCTTCAAAGTTACTGCAATCTATTTACCGAGTGCTAAAACAGATAACATTGTTAAGATATCCTAAGGGATCTGCAAAGAATTAAAAGAGAAGTGTTTTTATGGTTGACTGATTCACCCCCCCTCTCAGTCACTTCATCCATATTCCATCAATTGGTATCAGAGCTTTTGGTGCTTGCAGGAAGGGTTTCAAGAACCTAAGCTAAAGATCAGGATGTCTTACAAGAGGGAAATTCCAAAGCTCAACAGAGATAACTTTTCAGCATGGCAAGGTCTCATGCGACTTCATCTGGCTTCCATTGGTGACTCAGGATGCAAATACATTGATGAAGAATACACAATTCCTAATGGCGCATTAACTGTTGAAGACATTGTAGATAAAAAGACTCACAACACCATGATGATAGACATTGCATCTGCTCTCAGCTATGAATAATTTGATGATATTAAAGACTGCACTACTGCATATGAAATGTGGATGGCACTGAAGAAAATATATGGTGGTGATGCAAATGTGAAAAGAGCCAAAGCAGAAAGCCTAAGAGGACAGTTTGACAAGATGAATATGAAGGAAGATGAAAACATTGCAAAATATGTTGAAAGAATCAAAGCAAGTGTAAGTGCAATTAGAGCTTCTGGAGGAACAATCTCAGATGAGACTGTTATAAGTAAGGTACTCAGAACATTACTCCCTATCTATGCAATAAGCGTATCAGCTATTCAAGAAAGAAGATGTGAAACAAACCACAATATAACTTTGGATGCTTTAGTTGGAAGATTGACAGCTTTTGAATTAGACAACTATGACAACTATGTTCCTAGTTCCAAAAATATTGAATCAGCATTTGAGGCCAAGGTTTCACTAAAGAAGAACAAGAAAATTAAAGAAGTTCAGTCAGAAAGTGAAGAAGAATCAGAAGAAAGTTTTGATAGTGATCTTGAAATTGTAGAAGCATTACTTGCAAAGAAGTACTCTAGAGGGAAAGGTAAGTATAAAGGTAAAACTCCTTTAATCTATTTTTCATGTGAATAAATTGGACATATTGCAGCTAGGTGCCCAAACAAGCAAGTCAAAGAAGAGAAGAGAAGTCACAAGTACTATGGCAAAAATAATTTCAAATCATACAAGGATAAAGGTAAGAAATCATGTTTTATGGCTAAAGATTCTGATGATAGTGAAGAAGAAATTGTCTTTATTGCTATAAAAGATGAATCTGATGATGATGAAGATAAGATGGCACTTATTTCTCATATAAGAAAAGATGATATATGGATAATAGACAGCGGATGTTCACACCACATGACTGGTGACAAGACAAAATTTGAATATCTAGAAGACTGCGATAGTGGTAATGTAAGATTTGGAAACAATGAACCTTGTTGTATAAAAGGAAAAGGAAGAATCTCATTAACCAAAGAACTCATATGTGATAATGCTTATTGGGTTGAAGGACTAAAACATAATCTTCTAAGTGTAGCACAGCTAATCAACACTGGTTTCAAGGTTGAATTCATGAATGGTCAAGCAAAACTGCTGGATGGAAAAGGGAGACTCATTGGATCAGGCAAACAAACAAAAGGTAACTTATTTTATCTTGATCTCAGTGAATATTCATGCTTTATTGCTCAAATAGAAGAAATTTGGCTATGGCACAAAAGGTTATGTCATGTGAATTTTGATAACATGATAAAAATAAGCAAATTCAAGAAGGTTAGAGGCATTCCTACTTTGAAGAAACCTGACACTGGTCTATGTAAGAATTGTCAGATTGGCAAAATGAGTAAAACTAGTTTCAAGAGTAAGAACTATCAGTCTAAAGAAATTTTGGAAATTGTGCATACTGATTTATGTGGACCTATTGGAATACAAAGCTATACTAGAGATAAATTCTTTATTCTTTTCATTGATGATTATTCTAGAATGATGACTGTTATGTATTTAAGAGAAAAATCAGAAGCATTTGAAAAGTTCAAATGGTACTTAGCAAGAGTAGAAAAGGAAACAGGGAAAAGATTGAAATGCTTAAGATCAGACAGAGGTGGTGAATTCATCTCCCATGATTTTAACAACTTTTGCATTGAAAGAGGAATCAAAAGACAGGTATCAGCTCCTAGAACTCCTGAGCAGAATGGAATAGCAGAAAGAAGAAACAGATCTATTATGGATTGTGCAAGGACTCTAATGATAGAAAAGAACATCGCTATAAAGTACTGGAAGGAAGCTATCAGCACTGCAGTTCATACCTTGAACCGAGTACAATTGAAGAAAGACACATTCAAAAATCCTTATGAATTATGGTATGGCTATAAACCTAATGTAAGTTACATGAAAATATTTGGTAGCAAGTGTTATATCTTAAAAGAATCCAGAAGAAATAAATTTGATGTGAAAAGTGATGAAGGAATATTCCTAGGATATTCTAGCAAAAGCAAGGCATACAAATGTCTGAACTTATCTACTCACAAAGTCATAGAAAGTATACATGTAAAATTTGATGAGTTTGCAGAAAAGACTGAGGAAGAAAGCAAAAGGGAACCTGAGAACTACAGAAGATTCATTTACATTGAACCTGAAACATTGGCAGACACAACTATCAGTAAGAAAACTATATCTACCGAGCTGAGCACAGTTACCGAGTCACAGGAAGAAGTTCAAACCGAGTCACAGGAAGAAATTCAGACCGAGTCTCAGCCTGAAGTTACCGAGCAAATATCTACCGAGCCCGAGCAACCTGAAGAAGAGATCCTAGAAGACAACAGCATGAATCATTCAAAAAGAAAGGAACCTATACTAGCCAAATCTGTCAGAAAATATCATACACCAGATCAAATCATTGGAAACAAATCAGATGGTACTATGACAAGAAGCAAGCTAAAAGGTACATGTCTGCTTACTGATTTTGAACCTAGAAATATCAAAGATGCATTGGAAAATGAAAGTTGGATTGAAGCAATGAATGAAGAATTAGAACAAATACAAAAGAACAAAACTTGGACTCTTGTACCTAGACCTAAAGATAAGAATGTAATTGGAACAAAATGGGTATTCAGGAATAAGCTGAATGAAGATGGTCAAGTATCTAGAAACAAAGCTAGATTGGTATGTAAAGGTTATTCTCAAGAAGAAGGTATAGATTATGGAGAAACTTTTTCTCCTGTTGCAAGATTAGAAGGTGTAAGAACTCTACTTGCTTATGCAGCACACAAAGGATTTAAGGTATATCAGATGGATATAAAATCTGCATTTCTCAATGGAATTCTTGATGAAGAAGTCTACATTGAACAACCTGAAGGTTTTGTTGATCCAGATAAAAGGAACATGGTCTGCAGGCTACACAAAGCATTGTATGGTTTAAAACAAGCTCCTAGAGCATGGTATGAAAGACTCCATAACTATTTGATTCAGATTAATTTCAAAAGAGCTAATGATAACAGCAATCTGTATATTAAAGAAGGACCGGATGACAAAATTGTATTGGCAGAAATATTTGTGGATGATACTATATTTACAGGGAATGAGGATCAGTGCAAAGAATTTTTAGAGAAAATGAACACAGAATTTGAAATGTCTATGTTTGGTTTAATAAAATTCTTTGTTGGTCTTCAAATTCAGCAAAGCAAGAATGGTATATACATTACTCAATCTAAATACATTAAGGAAATACTTAAGAAGTTTGGTATGGAAGATTCAAAACCAGTTGGTACACCCATGTGTACTGGACTGAAACTTACCAAAAATGATGATTCAAAAGAAGTTGATCAGACCCTATACCGATCTATGATTGGAAAATTGCAGTATGTAGTACATACAAGACCTGATATTGCCTTAGCAGTCGGTATAGTAGCTAGATTCTCAGCAAAACCTAAGGAAAATCACATGATGGCAATCAAAAGAATCTTAAGATAGTTAAGAGGAACTGAAGAATATGGTTTGTGGTATAAATTTGGAGGCAATCTAGACTTAAAAGTGTTTACTGATGCTGATTGGGCAGGAAACATTGATGATAGAAAAAGCACAAGTGGTGGAGCATTTTTTCTTGGAAAAAGACTGGTATCCTGGACTAGTAAAAAGCAGAATTGCACATCTCAATCCACAGCTGAAGCAGAATATGTTGCTGCTGCAGTAAACTGTTCAAATATTGTTTGGTTTAAACAGCTATTAGAAGGTATGAAGGTTGAAATCAAAGAACCAGTTGTTATATTTTGTGACAATACCAGTGCAATAAACATTTCGAAGAATCCAGTGATGCATTCCAAAACCAAGCACATTGCTATTAAATATCACTTTGTCAGAGAATTGGTACAGGACAAGGAAATCAGATTAGAATATATTCATACAAAAGAACAGATTGCAGACATTTTTACCAAACCATTACCTAAGGATGCATTTGTGTATCTAAGAGGTAAATTATGGGTCATTCCCCTATCTGAGGCTCACTAAATACAGTTTTAGTGATGCATCAACCAGAACATGATTGAAAATCAACCAATTGATGCAGCATATTGAAGGAATCATTGCATATGAATCAGTACTTGAGGTACATTAATTTTCACCGGCAATATGTGAATTGTCTTTGGCATGTGTTGTCAAAGAGGGAGTGTTTGCTATGTCTTTGCTATTACTTCAAGAAATTTTCAATAGTCAGAAGGAAGAATTTTCAGGATATAGGAAGTTTGCTGACAGAGGGAGATTTGAATCTAAACCGAGCTAACTCTTTCAAATTTCTTATGATATGACATATTGTGTCTCTTGTGTTCTTAATTGCTTTCTCAATCATATACATGTGCTGATGAATATATAAAGATAATATTGCTAATACTTTCTGCATCTTCAAAGTTACTGCAATCTATTTACCGAGTGCTAAAACAGATAACATTGTTAAGATATCCTAAGGGATCTGCAAAGAATTAAAAGAGAAGTGTTTTTATGGTTGACTAATTCACCCCCCCCTCTCAGTCACTTCATCCATATTCCATCAGTACCAAGTGTTGAGTCTTCTTTTATGTCTTCTCTTAAGATTGGTAAATCTAGAAGTAAGCATAATATAAGGAATAGAAGTGATAGTAATATTGATGATGAGCTTGATGATCTTGAAACGCTTATGGCCCAGAGACTGCAGAAAGGTAAAGGTAGATATAAGGGAAATTTTCCTTTATCTTATTTTAATTGTAAAGAGGTTGGCCATATTGCTGCTACATGTCCTAACAGGAAAGAGGATGATAAAGATAGAGACCAATCTGGTACTGATGGGCAGTATGGAAGAAGAAACAACAAATGCTACCGACACTACAATAGAGACAATCGAGATCACAAAGATAAGGGTAAAAAGGCATGTTACCTTGTTGAAGAAGATGACTCCTACACCGACACTAATGATGATATTGAGGTGGTGTTTGTTGTAATGAAAGATGATTCAAAAGAGGAGGAAATATATGTAGAAACAACACTTATTTCTAAAGTTAGTAAGAATGATACTTGGATCATTGATAGTGGTTGCACACATCACATGAATGATGAGGAAGATAAGTTTGATCATCTTGAGCATTATAATGGAGGGTCAGTGAAAATGGGAAATGACACACCTTGCATGGTTAAAGGAAAAGGATCTATTTTATTGAAAGATAAAATTAGATGTGATAATGCATACTGGATAAAAGGAGTTAATTACAATTTGTTCAGTGTAGCACAGCTCAATAACTTAGGTCACCGAGTTTCATTTGAAAGAAAGAAGGTGAAAATCTATGATGAAAATGGAAAGCTTGTCGGAACAAGTGGACAATCGAAAGATAATTTATGAGGAAATTGAATGAGGAAATTGAACAAATTGAGAATAATAAAACATTGACTTTAGTGCCTAGACCGACAGATAAAAATATTATTGGTACTAAAAGGATTTTTAGGAATAAGCTGAATGAAAATGGAGAGGTCACTAGGAATAAGGCAAGACTTGTTTGCAAGGGATATACACAAGAAGAAGGTATTGATTATGGTGAAACCTTTGCACATGTTGCTAGACTGGAAGGAGTTCTCATATTACTTGCTTATGCTGGACAATGCTATGAATGAGGAAATTGAACAAATTGAGAATAATAAAACATTGACTTAAGTGCCTAGACCGACAGATAAAAATATTATTGGTACTAAGTGGATTTTTAGGAATAAGCTGAATGAAAATGGAGAGGTCACTAGGAATAAGGCAAGACTTGTTTGCAAGGGATATACACAAGAAGAAGGTATTGATTATGGTGAAACCTTTGCACATGTTGCTAGACTGGAAGGAGTTCTCATATTACTTGCTTATGCTGGACATAAGGGATTTAAAGTATATCAAATAGATGTGAAATCAACATTTCTGAATGGAATTAGTGAGGATGAGGTTTACATAGAACAACTAGAAGGATTTGTTTATCAGAATCGAAATGACATGGTATGTAGACTGCACAAAGCCTTGTATGGATTGAAGCAAGCAATGAAGGCATGGTATGAAAGATTGCATTCTTATCTTATAGGTATTTGTTTTGTAAGAACTAGTGAAAACAATAATTTTTACATGAAAGAAGGATCTGATGATAACATTTTGATTACTGAGATATTTGTTGATGATATAATCTTTGGAGGACAAGATCTAATTTGAAAATAATTTTTTGATGACATGAGAAAGGAATTTGAGATGTCTATGTTTGGAGAGATTAAATTCTTTCTAGGTTTGTAGGTTATACAATAGAAAGATGGGATTTTCATCACACAATTAAAATACATTAAAGAAGTATTGAAAACTTTTGGCATGGAAGATGCTAAACCAGTGGGAACACCAATGGCAACTAGCTATAAATTAATGAAGGATGATGAATTTGGAGAAGTAAATCAGACTCTGTACCGATCTATGATTGGTAAAATGATGTATGTTGTACATAGTAGGCCTGATCTTGCACATGCAGTGGGGATTGCCGCTAGATTTTCTACCAATCCTAAAGATTCACATATGGTTGCAGTAAAAATAATTGGAAGATACTTGAAGAAAATAGAAGACTACGGATTATGGTATACATTTGAAGGCAAATTTGAACTTAGAGTTTACACCGATGTAGATTGGACTGGATTATCCCAGCTGGTGCACGTGCCCCAAGGCAAGCCCACAAGGTGAAGGAAGCAAAGGTGCCTCTTTCTTTACTTGTTTCTTTACATTATTTATAAGTGGTGTTAGTTATAAACATTTCATTGTATCCACACATAACAAATGTGGGACAACGCAAAGTGCGTATTTTCCTTCCCTGGCTATGCGCAAGCTTCCATATCATATTTGTGTGAGGCATTTGCTAACTTGCATTGCATATCTCATTCAATAACAGTGAGAGCCCCCATTTTCATAATCTGCATACACATTCCCCTTTCCCTTTTCATTTATTCAAATAGCACTCTAACTGGAGGCTCACACAGGTGTAAGGAAGACTCACAGTCTGTAAAATTGGTGCTGCAATTCATGGTGTTTCACAATCGATGTCTGTGGTCTTAAAAGAGACACATTACCTGGGTGCATGCTATAAATCTTTACAGTGTACATGCTCTCTTGGTTCGTGAGTGCACCCAATGCTTCCAAGATGTATGAAGTGCTAGATAGTGTGCACAGCCAATCTAAAACCGCATACACTTCCTGCAAACATTGCAGCATTCATTGTTTGGTGCATAGAGTCTCAGCTTTAGAGCACAATCCTTGCATTTGTGTGGTTAGCAACACCATTACCATGGTGCGTACAGTAATAAAAAGGGGTGTGCAAGCATTTAACAATGATTCATGGTATATTTCTGGTCCATACAACATACTCCCATTGGAGACTTACACAGCTCCTTCACTAATGCAGCCCCCCTTTATTAACGTGCCCCCTCTCTATTTATTCAGGCTAGCTGCTTCATTGCATACGTGAGCAACCTCCTTCCTTGTGATTTGTGTGAGAAAACATCTCCAAACTATTTTAAAATTATACAAAACATGCCTCCATTGTATTTAATAAACAGCCCCTTCATATTTTTCTTCAATCTAGCACATTTATTTTCCATTTGTTACCTTTAAAATGCTCAGATTACTTTCAATCTCTGCATCAATCATGTGATTGTTGGATATTTGGGGCTTCAAACTTTCACACTCCTGTCATAAACAATTAAGCACAAAAGTGAAAGAATTTATCTATTAATCTCGTGCGCCCAAATCTTGAATACTCTTCAAAATCTGATTTTGAAAATTGTGAATTGATGAAAATAACAAAAGTTTGCAATGCATTAGCAACCCCAAACTCCTCCAATTGTCTGGTAAGATTCATAATTTTGAATTCCTTGTTCATCAATTTAGTTATGCACTGGCTTTGCAAATTTACTCAAAGCTCATACACATACATGGTTTTTTATACATTACGTCCATCCAACATCCGGCAAAGTTTCAACTTTTATTTAAAATACTGAAGCAGGTTGGACCCCATATGGGTCCAGCCTAAAAAAATTTCGAATTCAAACACCCAAACCCAAAAACATCACCAAGACAACTAGCGTTCGCAACCGGATCCAATCCGGATGACCGGATATTTAAAAACTTCAATTTTCATCATTTTGCCAGTCGGCAATTCTGAATTAGTTGCTCCAGTCGCCTTTTAAAAAACATTAAGCAAAACTAAATACTAGAAGCTAAAACCTGGCAGAGACGAACTTTGTACCATAGACAACAACCTTGTAAAAAGGCTTCACCCAAAAATGAACGAGCCGAAAGATTTTAAAAGTTGAAAAATGTCGTTCAAAATTGTCGGCAGACTGCAAACTAAAAACACTGCCGACAGCCTCGGAAAGAGCTAAATGAAAAATATCAGATGGAAAGCTGAGGGTGAGCCACTGAAACTGGAAGAAATTTTATATGCAAGGATCAAAATGAACCAACCACCAACTGGAAATGATCATATATTCAAAAGCTACAAATTTAAGAAAATGGCTACTTTAGAGAATGTTGCTATCCGCACTTTCGTCATTATTGAACACCCTTTTACTCGATCTCGCAAACTGATCAAATGGAAACTTCATAACATGAAACCCTGGGTATATGATCTCTTTGGCATGTAGAAAACAAGTCTATAATCAAATTCATCAAATGATCAACTGGCTATCAATTATTAATCTCCAAATTTGGCCCTCAAAACACTCTGAACTGAAGGATAGTGAAATTGTAGAAATCGGGTTTGGAATCGATTGAGAAAAGTCATCAATCGGATTCGTCATAACCTGAAACTTATAATGGAGAATCACTTTGATGTCTACATTACAGAACACCATTCAATTATGCTTAACCTTGAACCGGGCACAAATGGCAGGATTGCAAAGTGAGCTACTGACAAAACTAAACTGTGCACTGCTGAAGAAACTTAATAATCTGCAATCTAAATGGCTCTAGAAAACATGTCAGACGAACACATGAGAGTTTGAAAATTGGCATGAACCTTCTTTCTTATGCCTACAACATGATGCAATAACCGACACCTTATGATCAATCATGGGGTACTTAATGCATTCATCCGAACAGGGCTCCCAACTAAACAGTGAAACTGACCATTAAAATGCTAGAAACTGTTCACGGAATCTGGTTGGCAAACTGGGCTAATGGATTCGTCATGGCCTAAAAATTGGAACAAAGGAAGTACTTGACCCTCGTAAAATAGTGCTAAAGGATTTTTATCAATTGGGTCACAGGGTCCAAAGTTATAACCAATTAAATGGGGCCACTGACTAAAATCGGGCAGATTAAAGAAATAGGACAAAACTAGAAAGCCAACTTTGGGGGATTCAAAATCCAATCAAACGGATTTGAAAAGGCTTGAGCTTCAGAACATAAGCTCTCTGATATACATTGTAAATATTCCCAAAGTGGCGGGCCATGAAACTTAACAGGGCACCAGATATTCAACTGCAAACAAGGTCTACTACAATGATTTGACACTTAGGGAAAAATGTAGATCTAGGTGAACATCTCAAAACTTAGTACTCTCTAAACATGTCAAATTCTCCAATTAGGATCTAGAACCCACTGCATATGTCAAACGAATGGTGTTGAACCCATTCCTAAAGCTGTATCACATGAAATTCACCAGGCCCATCTTTATATGCTCTTGAACTAGGTCATCTTTAAACTGCTCATTGAAAGTTACAAACTTTGCCATTGGAGACTTCTCTAAACATGGCTTCCAAAAACCACATGGATTTTCCATAGTACTAACAAGGTGGAACAAAAAAATTTTTATCTGTACACTGAAGGTACCTAATAGACTGATATGAACCAAACAATAGAGAATTAATTGGCTGCTATAGAGTTGTTTGTATATTTTCTTTGTCATTGTTGTTAAAGGGAGAGAAGTACATGAAAAATCAGTTAGAGGGAGAGAAAATTAATTAGCGAGAACATAGAAAAAGAGAGAGACTTGAATATTTGTTACTGAGAACAAAGGAAATCTAAGAACTGAAAAGATCAAATCCACAAGAGGAGTCTACACTTGTAATGTTGTTATGTTTTGTAGTGATTAGACATATTAAATTTGAGCTTACCGAGCTACAACATTTACTTACATAGTTGTAGAATACATGTTTGGTATGTGTATGGCATATTTTCATACTGCTTGTCTTGCCATCAATGCCAAAGGGAGAGATTGATGGAATACAACTGATTAAATATCTAAAGGAACTAAAGGAACACTGATTAGACATCACCGAGCTACTGAAATGATATGTAAGATGATTAAATCAGTCAATATGTTTTCATTCATGTCAACTAGTTTTGACAGTACTTATCATGTTAGTTACAAACATCTGAACATCTCTTGAAGGAAGAAAAGATGAAGAACTGAGATATCTACATGAGGAAAAGATGGATATGAAAGATAAGGAAAAGGAAAACATTGGGTAACTTATTGATGAGTCTATGGATTTATATTGTTGACTTGAGCATGTTACATTAATCTACTATGAAGAAGAGATTTGAAATTGAACATGTTAATGTGGCTGGTAATTGAAGATTTTTATATACACTGAGTCGGTACAGTGTACACAGACTGATAGTATTAACCGAGCTAGTTTAACCAATTATCAACAATGCATTTCGATATCAACCAAGTATGGATGAAAACATTAAATGCTAAGAACAACTGACTCAATTTAATGAGCTAGAAATTGTTGTGATTTCGAGATAAGGATGAAGTTTGTTATGAGATTCATGGCTAACAAAATTTGAAGATGATCTAAAAGATGAGATTGAAATGAGTTAATGACACATCTTCCTAGGAAGGTTTAAGAGGCAAAATGGATGAAGGAGATTAAGCGGCAAAATCTAATGGCTGATAAGAAAATGGTTTACTTGTCTATATAAGAGATATGAGTTTCATTATTGAAACATGCCAGAAAGAAGAAGACTGTAGAGATTTCATGTGAAGACTTTATTCATGCATGTCTGATCAAACTACTTAGTGAAAGAACTAAGACTGCAGACATTATTGAGCATTAGAGAACCATTTATTGAGTGAAAGTAAGCTGAGAAATATTGAGGAAGTGAATTTATTGATGATCAAAGGATATTTGTATGGGATTAGCATAGATCTTAATATTTTTAGTTGAGTTGTATTTGAATCACATCAATACTGTATCAGTTTAACCATTGATTCAAAAAATCTCTTAATCGAGTGGACTTAACAGCCTTATGTTCTACCCTATGACAATCATTGAATGTAAAGTGTTATCTTGTTGACCCTATAGTGAATGATAGTGAACATTTAACTATTAGTGATAAACCCTCTAACCAAGTCACACCTAACAATGTGTATTTTAACCTTTAATAGGGTTGGCTCTTCACCGAGCTCACTTCAGAAAAGTGAATTATTTTGGGTTACTGGTCCTAGGTGGTTTTGCCCTTAGCACGGTTTCCATGTTAAATCATTGTGTTATGTATTATTTGTGATGATTTTTTTTCTATTGTACTTCACATACTGCATAGTTGATTTAGTCGATACTCACAGTTGGATAATTACTGGTAATCAGTAAAGTGGATAGACATATTGATATTTTGTGTTACCGAGCTGCATAATTTGTTGGAATTGTTTCATAAGGGACATCTTTGTATTTGAGATTGTAGGATAACTGGTCTAACTGATTCACCCCCCGTCTCAATTATTCTAACACTATTATGTTCTTGATGAGCTTCCCCTCTTCAATTGATCCATGATAGCATAAAATCCAATTCTCTTAGAAAATATCCTTACCATTATTTGTTGGTTTAGGTTCATTCATTTTTTAATGGAATAATTTCCACAACAAAAAATTATAATGTTATAATATTCTATCTTTTTGGGTTTTCTACACACAATGAGTGATCACATGTGGGCCCATAGGCATGGTTTGGGTGCAAGTGTGAAGGTACTTTTGTATCATATTGAATATGTTTAAGGATTTAATATTTGCTGATTACCAATCATAGAATGTATTATGTGAGTAAGAATCTTGCAGTTACTCGTATACTTATAATGGCAACACTTTGGTGCACGAGCACCCAAGGGTTGGGTCAACCAATCCATCTTTTTTTTTGCTTGTAGCCATCTTTGGAAAATTTTTGTTTTTTATAAGGTCATGTTGACCAAGGTATGAGGTCCAATAGGGATTGGGGGTTCAATATGGTCCTATGTCTTAAGTCTTGAGACTAATGTGTTAGAGTATCTTTCTTGGTTAAGTATGATTATGTGATATCACTATGATGTCATAGGACTTAGGGTGTGTGAGAAATCATATTTGAGTCTAATCAAAAGCTTAGAATTCCATAGGACCTCACCAAGGTCTATGGTGTGCAAGATTGTAAAAAGTTATTAAATTATTGTAAAAGTTGCATAGCAACTTTTGAAACTTTTAAAATTTTCTCGAATCAAAGTTGTCTAAATGCCCTAAATCATCCTAGGAGTGCCCTAAAGCCAACCTAAGACTAGTATCAGACTATTTAATTTTTTCTTGGACCAAATATCAAGGTTGGACATTCTGGTGTCTGGAGATTCCATTCTGAAAGTGTGAATAGTGTGTGGGAGCTTGCTATAGCTTTGTAATCAGTGAATACAAGAACTATGTTTTGAGTTGCAATATGGACTATGATTAATGGAGTGTGTAGTGTAGTGTTTTTCCTTAAGTGTGTGTCTTTAGATTAGGTATTTTATTTTATTTCATTTTTCTTCCTTAAATCTTTTAGTTTATCCTTATTCACTAGTTCAAACCAGGGGGTGTAAGAAATGGAGATCCAACTCACTATCCCACCATTCATTATGTAAGGCCTTTTGGGGATAGTGATTAGACTCCATGTATGTAATATGTATAGGATCATGGGCCCTAGAAATTTATCCAAGAATTTATGCAGTCCTTCCCTGGACAAGCCTATGGTGAGCCCAACTAGGAGAGACTAAGTCAAAAACATTGTAACTTGTAGAGGTGTGTATGTAATTATCGATCAGTCATTTTAGGTCAAAGAAAAAGTATTTTATAAGTACTAGATGAAGGTAAAAGGTTCCACTAATCCATTTTGTCACCAAACCCTTGAAGATAATCCATGCAATCAGAAAAATCCTAAAACTCTCTTAAAAGCCCTCATTTTTGGTTACGGGGTTGTACGGCTAGGTGAAACCCTAAAACCTCCAAAATATTTGATAGGTTAGATATTGAACCAAGAATCCATTATCAATTTTTAGGGCTATTTGGAAGTGATTAGGAGAAAAACCCTATTTTCTCACGATAGGAGGCCTAATTAGGGCTCTTCCCTATAGCCCTAATTTGGGAAGGATTTATGAGATTGGTAAGACATAGTATGGAAGAAAGACCTCCAAAACCTTAATTTGAACTAAATAAGACATGATCAAGCACCTCTTCACCTTTATAAGATTCTATGTCAATTTGGAGATGGTGAACCCTTAGAAGAGTATTAGGGGTCAGTGTGAGCATGAAGGAAGGAAGTACCACAAATCTTGTTTTGTCTTGGTAGATGTAACTTATAAGAAGAGCTAGGGATTGAAATTATAGAGGGATCCCAAAGGTAAATTAGTGTCATTTGAGAACACCTAAAGGTCACTAGGTGGACCTAGGAAAGAGCTAGTGATTAGCTCTCCCAACCTC
Source organism: Chamaecyparis obtusa (assembly GCA_027943335.1). Taxonomy (NCBI): domain Eukaryota; kingdom Viridiplantae; phylum Streptophyta; class Pinopsida; order Cupressales; family Cupressaceae; genus Chamaecyparis; species Chamaecyparis obtusa. The sequence continues at coordinate 107,370 of BSBK01010773.1, read as the reverse complement.
CCTATTAGATTGGTATCACAACCCCAAAATATTTGGGAAGTAAGTGCATGTCAGAGCATGACTCTAGTGGATCTTCTAGGATGGTGACCAATGCAAAGTTGGCCAAGAAGGTAGAAGACCAAGAGGAAGAAAACGGACAATTAAGAGAAAGAATAGATCTACTAGCCAAGAAGTTGGAATTAGTAGAAAATAGAACAGAAGGCATGAATGAGAAGATAGATGAGAAGGCAAGGAAGGATAAATTGGTGGAAGATGAATTTCCTGAACTAGATCTAGTGGTGGAGTGATAACCCTTCCTCAAAGCCTTGAAGGCCTTAAGTGGCAAAGCACTAGAAGGTGTACCACTCTTTAGTGGAAAAATGGAGCCTGACTCACTCATTGATTGGATTGAGGGTATAGAGAATCACTTTGAATGTGATGGAATCAATGAAGCTCAAAAGGTGAGAGTAGCTAAGTTAAGACTTAGAGGCTCTCCTCTCACATGGTGGAAGTTCATTCAAACAGAGAGGCAAAACGAAGGTAAAAACCCAATAGATACACAGAATGGAATGGTGGCTAAAGTTATAGTGTATATGGTTGAATGTAGACCTCTAAATCAATTACACGCACAACATAGTCATTACTCACACAATTGAATTATGAGAGAGAGTATGAATTAGTCAATTTGAAATTTGTGGTGAAGTGACTTGTTGCCTCCTATGTAGATAGGGTGTTTAATTACTCTTAGAATGAGAGCCAACAACCATAAGACCAGTACTACAATGGAGGATTTGAAAGCTATGAAGATAATCAAAGTTAAATTAAACTAGAATGAAGTGCAATTAATCTAAAAGCTTGAAAAGAAATATGAAATGCAGATTTATTCTAAAGAACTTGAAAGAAATATGAAGATTAAACTAAGAGAAAATAAGTAAACTAATTATAATGAATATGAAATATTAAACTAAGATGAGAAAAATTACACTAATATGCAATAAAAGCTTTGAATTATTTGAGACAAAAAAGCACTATAGTTTAATTACTCTAAAAAATTGCCCCCTTTTTTGAATGAAGAATGAGGCTCATTAAATAAACAAGCTCAGGGAGAGAATGAAGAGGTTCTTGATTTGAAACTCCTAACTCTTCATTCCCAATTGAGACAAAAAGGCATGAATTACTTAATTAAAAGAATGTTTATTGCCACATAAGGGTGACCGTTCGAATAATTTGAATTATTAATTCAAATAAAGGTGTCCATTCAAATAACAAGTAATATTAATTCCTTTTTATGTATATTAGCCAAATGGGGTGGGTTTAATTTAATTTAAAGCACTTAGGACTTTAGAATTAAATTAATTTATCATAGGGGTAATTTAGCTAATAAAAGTAGAAGACTTTAGGAATTAATTTTAATATTTGATTAATGCAATTTAGGGTTTTTTGCAATTGACATCAAGTCAAATTAAGTCAGGTAGGAGAGATAAAATTACCTAGCAAAGTAGGACTTTGATGATATAAAATTGATGAAAATGCACCAAAATTGATTGAATTTATTAGGTGCCAATTTTGGGTTATTACATTTTCCCCTATTTGAATTGATGTGTGAACAATGCATTGATTCAAAGAATAGTCTGAAGTGATAGCTGATGAGAAATTCAGAAGTCTAGGTTAGGTTTCCAAGACACCTAATAGATCAAAGCATGATTTTCCAAAGTCTAAGTTAGATTACGAAGACAATGGTCTTGAGAGAAGATGAGAATTAGGGTTAGGTTGGCCCAATGCCCAAAATGAGATTCAAATGCAAAATTAGGACTATCTCCAGAATCAGGGTTAGATTGCCCCAATACGAAGCTTAACCCTCCAAGATCAGGGTTAGATTGCCCAGATAACAGTCTAAAAGATATTTTAAGAGCCATCTCCTAAACGAAGCTTGAGTCCCATGAATTAGGGTTAGATTGCCCCAATTCTTTAAAGATTTTGAGAACCATCTCCAAAAAAAAGCTTGATTCCCGAGGGTCTGAGTTAGATTTCTTAGATACCTAATAGATAGATGACCAGATAGCAAGATGTGAGGCACGAGATGCCTCTAGCAATGAGAATTGATGATTCAGATCAGACTGATTCAAGAATTGATTCGATGAGATTCAAATGATGCAATCATCCTACCCCCTCGGGAGTGAAATCGAAAGATGACATATCAGAAGGATGACTGACAACAAGAGGTTGCAGAGCAGAAGTAATCATACTAGATTCGAGAAGCTACAAAAGAAAATCAAAGCAATACAAAGGTCATGTTGACCAATTTTGACCATGGTTGACCAAATTTGACTAGAGTTGACTTTGATGAAAAAATCAAAGATCTTGAGAACATGATGCAAAGATGAGGGTTTGGAAGGAAGATGATGCCAGAAGGCTGACTGCACAAGCGTCCGATCACAAAGGGTCCCAGAATTTAAAACATGATTTCAAGCTATCTAGAGATGTCAAATTTCAATTTCAATCCTAAAAATGGATTCAGAGTAGTCGATTTAGCTAAGAGTGCAATTTTCATGCAAAACGGAGCACTTTTCAAAATTAGGTCAAAAACTATATAAGGCCCGAAGGGGTCATTTTAAACTCATTATTCACTTTGTCTTCTTGCTGATTTTGAGCTCTAAGAGAGAAATGGAGGGTCTTCCACTGCATATGCATCAATTTGAGCACTCCTGATGATACGCCTAGCCACCAAAGTATGACACACCTATAAGCAGTCAATAAACCTTCGTGCATTTCAATTTGTACCACTTTCTAGGTCAATTTAGGATAGATCTAGCAAGTTTTAGGGCATGTTCTTCCAATCTCACGTGAGGAAGTAGTTTCCTCATGCCAGCCTAGATCTCCCTTCATGTGAAGAAGTAGTTTCCTTGCATCAATTAGGGTTTCTTTGTGTGGGCTTTTTTTGGAAGTTCGTGTGAGCTGAAAGCTTGTCTCGCATGAAATTTCTCCTGCTTGTGCAAAGGCAAGTCATGTCTCACGTGAGGAAACAGTTTCCTTGCGTGAAAAGTTGCTACAGAGTTTGAATACCTTTATCAAATTTTGTCAAATTTGTGTAAAATAAGCCAAGTAGAGCATTGTAGAGTCATGTCAAGGACTAGATGCCTTCTTGCATTTGTTGTTGTTGTGTTGAAAACCATCATGTTGAGATATTGATCCAATGTCATCACTTTCTTTGTAGGTTGATTTCCCCGACGTCACCTTTAGGACATAGCATCCCATGATCACTACATTAGTTCAAAGACTGACGGATGTAGAGAGTGCTCACATTGAGGGACTCAGTCTGGGATACTTGCATGATCTACCCAACATTCAGGTAAATCATGGTCTTCTTGGTGCATTCGTAGAGTTTTTCCATTCGGAGATGAACACTTTCCATTTTTTGATGGGGGAGATGACTGTGACTCCCGAGGACATATACAAGATTCTATGGATAGTCATCCATGGTGCTCGAGTAGAGTACGATAAATAGCTATGGAAAAGTACAATAGCCTTGAGGACTAACTTTAGACATGATCTACTGATGGACTGGGCCATCTCCTAGGAGGATCTTATTTGTAGATACAACGGTGCTCACCCATTAGCTGTTGTCCTCGCTATGTTCTTGAGTTGCTACCTTGTTCCAGATTAAGGTCAGAATGGTTTAGAGTGTGACTGGGGGATGATGTTGCAGAGGATGTTGGCCAGACCAATAGTTAGATTCAGATGGGGCAAGTGCATGCTCACACAGATGTACCATGAGCTTCATGAGATCACATATTAGGGCATGCGGACAATGGTGGTAGGTGTCTTTGTCTTGCAGATCTAGGCCTAGGAGCATCTCCCTATTTGCAGGCCTATTTTCCATGATACACGACAGGTGCTGGAGCCTTATATTTATAGGTATACAAGTCTGATGACTCAGCCTTTACTAGGTAAGATGGAGCAGTGGAGAGGATAGCTAGGTGGCATGGTAGCTATTGTCTAGAGACCTTAGGTTTCCATTGAGCCCTAGGATGATGCTTGTCAAGAGCTTTCTTTCATGTTTGTGTCACGTCCACTGATTAGATGGAGTGTTACTATCATTGAGAGATTTCTTCTCACACGTGTCTTGCACCAGTTTGGTAGGTAGTAGGATATATCACATTAGTACTACCCCTATACCTGCTTTGCCAATGAGGAGAAGAAGGGATGGCACATGAGACTAGATCCTAGATGATGTGTGATAGACACATGTATACCAGTTGCATGATGGGACTACATGGTGGATGTCACCAATGCAGGGGTGACACCGGCATAAAGAGATTAGTTGATAGCATGACCACATCCCAGATTTACTAATCCTATCGATATGGGAGTGCAACAGCAGCTTGTGTAGCAGAAATAGGTACCAGCCCAATAGGTACCAGATCAAAAGGCACTAGTTCAACAGCCTGCACAGTAGGGACCACAGGGAAAGAAATAGAGAGTGTTGAGACCTTGATCTGGATAGACCAGCATGCCTACTAGAACCATGGGTTCAGATGTAGGAGCTAGAAGCAATGGGGCCTAGTAGTAGTCCACCAAGTAGCAGACAGGTGATTCATCATAGCAGGCTCATCTGGATGATGATACTGATATGCCTGATATTCCAATAGGAGCAAGGACACCACAACTGGAGGAGGCTCTTAGGAAGAGCCATGAGAGAGTGAGGCACATCCAGTGGGAGTGGGATGACTACCATACCCAAGTCATCAGCGAGGAGACCCACGTAGCTGACAAAGATGCAGAGATTAGGAAGCTATGGGAGGAGCTAGCATGGTCAAGGATTGAGACAAGATATGAAGCTACTCAGGTAGCTTATTACTATGCAGCTTACTACGGAGTTGTGCTAGATCTATCAGAGTAGGTGCTGCCATTTTTTGAGTACACTTGAGCTCCATAGGAACCTCCACTAGCACCACCATAGGCACCACCATAGGCACCTCCATAGCCAACACCATAGCAAGAACCTCCACAGCGACTGATGCCTCTTCTATAGAGACCACTGCCACCACCTCCTCCAGGTGGTGCAGGACATAGCAAATTTTGATATATATGTATTGTAGCCCATTTTTTATACTATGCTCGAGTAGCACCCTTCTCTTTTGTACATGACATTGGATCAAGATATATATATATATATATATATATATATATATATATATATATATATATATGGGATCGACATTTTTGATATGAATGTACTTGTTGATATATCGCTTTGATATTGATGTTTTATGAGATGTTTCTATATGCTTAGATGAATGGATATAAATGAATGAAATGCACATGTTTCCTTTTATGAATATGAATATGCACATGTTTTCTTTTTTTTTATGATAATGCAATCTGAAATGCAATGATAAATGGATAGAATGTATGAATATGTGTAATGTATGATTTGAGTTATGCTTATAGTGGATGCACATGTATACATAGATGCAAATGAATTTAATGATGAAAATGGAAATGAAATGAAAATCCAATGGATATGTAATGTATATGGTACTAATCATCTCATGTAGGATTGTCACAATATATGACAAGTGTTAATCAAAAAGATATGTTTCAAAGATCGAGAGCGAGGACTGGACATTTGTGCAGCCAAGATGAAACCGGGACAAAAGATGAGAACCTTCTATGAGCAGAAAATAATCAAGAGAGTAACAAGATATCATCTCAAATGAAAGCTTATCATGAAAATGCAAGCCTACACTAAAATGCAATCCTAGGATGAAAATGCAAACCCTAGGACTTGGTTGTTGGACTCACCGTATTATCATCATCGAGTTTGTTTAAGCATGGGACAACCGTAAGATGCCATAAAATCCTCACTAACATTGCAATTATGAGAATATGAATATGACATAAGTCTTAAATTTTTTGGAATGAGGTGTAAGCATTAAGGCACCAGAAGCCAGAATGACCTGAACACCTATTCCTTTTGATTTAGAAAGCTAACATAAGCATCAAAGTACAATTGCTAGAATGACCTGAATGTTGCTTTTGAACAAACACACCAGACACATGAGAGTTCCTTCTTTTTCCAGAGAGTGCTCACAATGACCCTTTTGTTCACTTAGCAGGACAAGTGTTAGTGATTTTACTTGCAATAGAAAGAAGTCACTCAAAAAAGACAAGGAGAAGAACCAACCTCACCAAAGCGTCCATATAAAATGAGTCAAGGTACGCATGGCCATCCAATACAAGATGAAGGCTCTTACAGAAGGACACCCCTCTTATGTGAATTCATTAGATCATTGGAACTAAACCAGAAAACAAAAAGCCAAGAAAAGATCATGCCCCCAGTCTTCGCATTTCTTAGTCAAGAAAGACGTCTTTGATTCACTCAAGGTAAAATGATAAAGTGAAAGAAAAACACACAAGAAAAGCTTAGCATGCTTCAAAGGAACACAAATTCAGTTATAGTTTCAGTTTATGTTTTTGTTCAAGCGGCTTAAAGTCAAATCAGAAGCGAACAACATTTGAAGTCTCGATAGGATAGCAACAGCAGGCAGATGTAGTGAGGACCACTAGTGACCATCGTGAGAGATGAAGTCTCAAGAAGATATCACAGTGTGGACCAAGTATCAGCAAGTAGATGTAGTGAGAACCACTAGTGACCGATACAAGGAAGATTCTCGAAAGAGATAATAAAGCACGAGTGAAATATCAGCAGGTAGATGTAGTGAGAACCACTGGTGACTGATGTAAGGAAGAGATCCCAAAAGTGAGGGGTTTGAATGAGAGCTAAGTATCAGTAGGCAGGCATAGTGAGAACCACTAGTGATTGATACATGAGAGATCCTCAAGGAGAGAGATCTCAAAAGTAGCTAGGCATCAACAGGAAAACACAGCGAGAACCGTTAGTGATCGATGCACAAACAAAACTTTTGAAAGTGATAGGACAATGGCCCCTAGACCAAGAAGGTGCCCCCAAGTGTGAACTAGTTCCAATCCATGAAGAGTCAAGGAAGATCTCGAAGACAAATGAAGGCAAGTGCATGAGCCAACAAAACAAAGTAGGAAATGAACTAAAAGCATGAAACAAACTAAAGCAAGAAAGCAAGAAAGCAAACTAAGGTAGGAAAACAAAGAGACTAAAGCAGGAAACTAAGAGCCAAGCGATGTTGAGATGAGATGTAGCTTCAAGAAACAAGAGGTGCCTGTTTACCAAGTTTTCACCATCTTGGTAGAGATTCTATTTTTGCTACCATGATGCCTATTTACCAGGTTTTCATCAATGACACATTTTCTTTCTTTTTCAATTTTTTTGTACTTTTCTTTTTTTTTTATTTTTTTGTATTTTTGAATATCTCATTTTTTTGTATTTTTTATCTTTTCACTTTTTTTTGTATTTTTTGAATTTTCTATTTTTTTTATTATTATCAAGGTGCTTGTTTACCAGGTTTTCACCAAGATAATAGATACATCAAAGCGCCTGTTTACTAGGTTTTCACTAAGATGGTCATTTTTTAGGACATTTTGCAATTTTTAGAATTTTTTGCAATATATCATTTTTTGGGGATTTTTTCAGGACAAATAAGTATGTACATGAGCACACAGAGAATGTCTCAGCTATAGAATTTCTTCAAGTGAAGAGCTTTGATAGGCTCTTTGATATGTTCTCCTTCAATGGTGGAGAGTCAATAAGCGCAAGACCCAAATGCTACAGTAATGACATACAGACCAAGCTAATTTGGTTCAAATTTCCTTTTTTGAACTCGTTGCTACTAATTATTGGGGGGCTCTCTCTCAGGACGAGATCACCCACTCAGAATTCTCTTTGTCTGACTTTCTTATTGTAGGCATTAGACATCCTCTTTTGGTATGCTTGAAGATGATCGAATGCCACCTTCCGATGGTCATCTAGTAACTCAAGCTCTTGAAGTCGGGACATTTTGTTTTCTTCATCAATGATGGGGCCCCTCAGAGAGATTCGTAATGTAGGAATCTCGAAATTGATACGCAATACTATATCTACTCCATAAACCAAGGCAAAAGGCATGGCCCCCATTGGTGTTTGGATACTTGTTATGTAGGCCCACAAAGCTAGATTAATCTGGAGATGCCAATCTCTACCAGATTTATGAATTGTTCGATGAGGATAATAGATAGATGACCAATGCTGAATAATCCTGAACTTGGTGCATATATCTTTCAGGTCCTTATTTTTGAATTGTCCCCCATTGTAAATGATAATGGATGAGGGTATACCATATCTATAGATGATATAGTTTAGTGTAAACATGGCCACAGACTTACCATCAACTATAGCTAGAGGCACTCCCTCAACCCACTTGGTAAAGTAATCAGTAGCTATGATGATAAACTTATGTCCTATTGACAAAGAAGGATGTAGCTGACCTACCAGATCAAAGGCCCATTGCTGAAATGGCCAAAAACTGATGAGAGGGCTAAGCTCTTTAGTAGGAGCATGAATCAAATTCCCATGGGATTGGCATTGTTTGCAAGTCTTGGCATATTGAATAGCTTCTTTTTCCATGTCCAGCCAGTAATAACCAGCTCTAATAATTTTTTGGGTTAATGTTAGACCATTAGAATGAGACCCACAAATACCTTCATGTACCTCAGCTAGCACATGTTTGGACTCATCGGGTTCTAAACACCTAAGGAGGGTACCGTCTAAACCCCATCTATACAAGTCATTTACTATGAGGAGATACTGTGAAGTAGTATGAATTAGGTGACACTTTTCATTCCAAGTATAGGTGTCTAGAATGATTTGGTCACCAAGGTAGGAAAAGATATGGTGGTAGTGGGATGAATCATGTCTAATGAATGAATAGATCATCTTGGATTTAGGAATATCATACGCAGGATAGTGTAATGCCTCCACTAGGAATTCATGTCTGAAGTCATTTTACAACATTTGTAACATTGATGCAAGAGTGGCCATAGCATCAGCTTCTTTATTATCTACCCTTGGAATTTTTTGAAAAGAAATGTGTGCAAAGTACTATTTGAGATCATTTACCATTCTTTTGTAGGGTACCAGCTTGTCATCTTTTGTTTGGTAGACATCGTTGAGTTTGTTGATGATTAACTAAGAGTCTCCAAAGACCTTGAGCTCATCCACATGCCATTCAAGGGCTATCTTCATACCATTCATGAGAGCTTTATATTTAGCTATGTTGTTTGTGCAAGGAAACAACATTTTATAAGATTTTGGCAATGAGTTTCTTTGAGGTGTTATAAACATAATGTCTACACCTAATCCTTTCTGAGTGAATGATCCATCAAAGAACATGCTCCAAGATTGATGTGTGAGAAGCATGATGGATTCATTTGGGAATTCAATACTCAAAGGTTGGTGATCTTTCAAAGGAGCTTCCACCAGTGGATCAGCAATTGCTTGTCCCTTAATAGCTTTTCTTTCCACATACTCACTGTCAAACTCACTAAGTATCATCACCCACTTCACTAATCTACTTGTGAGGGCAGCCTTGCTCAGTAGGTATTTTAGTGGATCAATTTTTGCAACAAGCCTCATGGTGTGAGCTAGCATATAATGTTGCAACTTCTAAGAAGCAAATACCACTACTAGACAAGCTTTCTCAATGATAGAATAGTTCATTTCATAGGAAACCAATGTTCTTCTGATATAATATATGGGTCTCTCTTTGTTGTCCTGATCTTCTTGAGCTAGGAGAGCACCCAAAGATGTGTTCATTGCTGAAATGTATAGTATAAGTGGCTTCCCATGAATAGGAGGCATCAAAATTGGTGGATTAGCAAGATACTATTTTATTTGAGTGAGTCCCTTGTCACATTCCTCATTCCATTCATAGGTCAGACCCTTATGCAAATTTTTAGTGAATGGTTGTGACTTGTTTGCCAACTATGAAATGAAGCACCAGATAGATTGTAGCCTTCCCTATAATCCTCTCATTTAACTAATATTCTTGGGTGGAGGCATGTCCATAATAGCTTGCACCTTTTCAAGATCAACTTCTATCCCTTTAGCTAAAATGATATAACCCAAGAGTTTCCTAGAAGTAACACTGAAAGCACATTTATTTAGATTAAGTTTGAGACTAAATTGTTCCATGCAGTCAAGGATGGGACCCAAATCTAAGAGATGAGTTCTTCACTATATGCTTTTGACTAAAGTATCATCCACATAATCCTCCATCATTTTATGCATCATATCATGGAAAATAGTAGTGACAGCTCTCCGATATGTTGCTCTTTCATTCTTAAGCCCAAAAGGCATGACATTCTAGTAAAAGGTGCTCCAGGCACATGTGAAAGTAGTCTTTTCTTGATCTTCTAGTGAAATTTTTATTTTATTATAGCTAGAAAATCCATCCATCAAGGAATACATCTCATATCCTGCTATCATGTCTACTATCATATCAATATTAGGCAGTGGGAAATCATCTTTTGGACATGCCTTATTGAGATCCCAAAAATCTATACACACACAAATGGATTTATCATGTTTAGTGACTGGAAAAATGTTTGAAATCCATTCTGCATGATCAATAGTCCTTATGAAACCATCCTTGAGAATCTTTTCTAGCTCTTCTTTGACCAAAAGTGCTACGTATGGATGCATCTTTCACAACTTCTGTTCGACAAGTTTGATACCTGGTGCAATGGACAAATGGTACATGATTAGATTGGGGTCTAATCCAGGAATGTCAAAGTATGTCCATGCAAAGTTTATTTTCTTTCTTTGAAAGAAGTTAGTGAACTCTTCATTTTCTTTAGTAGACAGTGATTATGCTAGATGAATAATCTGTGGAGCAGCCTTTGTACCCAAATTTATCAGCTGTGTTAGCTCAATCAATACTTATGACCACTCTTGAAAGTGGCTCAAAAGCGTATCAAGTATCTCATCCTTGGGTGCCTCAGAGAGATTTTCACCATCGGGTACATCTTTTATTTTTATTATTTTTGGCTCTAATACTGCCACAAAGTGGTTTTCACCATTAGAGCATCTATTTTTTCTTCTTTTAATTTATTGACTAAGATACTTGATATCCACCTCTATCATGATGACACTACTTTTGCTGGTGGAGGACATCACAAGTTCAATAGCATGGATGTAACAGGCTAGATCATAATCATTCTGGAATGTTAGGACTTCATTGGGTGTGGAAGGGGAGTTCCAATTTATTAGATCAGGATGGCAAAGTGAAAGGGAAGTAGTGGCTAGTTCAATTATGTTCACAGTATAACCATCAAAAGCATGGATGAGAAAGTCAATACCTGGAGCAATCTCATCCAAAGGAGTGTTCAAATCCCTATAATACCTTATGTCAGAAGTAGAGGAAAAGTTAACACTAGTGGCATCTAATTCCTACGGCCTAGCGCTAGACCCTTCACCTACTTCATGAAGTCTTTCATACATGTGAATAGTATCTATGTCTACATCATAAGTAGCATTAGAAAAAGAGTTGAACTCATATTCATTTGAGTCATTACTTGATGTGGGAAGTTCATTAATACTAGTTGTATCATCTGACTCATCTTCATTCCTTGTGGCATTAATAGCTTGTTGAAGTTGTTCTTGTTCAAGATACTTTTGAAAATGTGGTGGCCTATATTGTTCACCTAGAAAATTGGGATCATAATTTAGTGTCACTTTCCATTCCTCATATGTGAATTGATACACTGGAGAAGTTTTATTAGAATCTGTATCAATATTAGTATCTATCTCTACCATATGGACTGGTATGATAGGCTCATCAAGTTCTGCAAAGAGTGCCACAAGATCCAAAGGAATAGGATATGGAAATGTGTCTTCATCAGAGTTGACCTCTAGATTTACCTCTGGAGTGGAATCTTCAATTTCTTGTTCAGGTTCAGGTTCAGGTTTTGGCACAAACTTGTTAATCCCTAAATGAAAGGGGATCTTCTTGAAACCTAAGCTAGTGGTATCCTTTGTGCTACGGCCTGTTGCTTCAATGGGCTTTAACAAACCATTGTCATTCTTCCCTATAGGACCAATCCCCTTATAGCTGAAGTGCTTCATGATCTTGAAGGCCTCATTGTATGGCTCTTGCTCTAAATCTAGAGGTGGAGTAGTTGTTTTAGTTGTTTCTTTTCCCTTATAGATCCAAGCTTTGTTAGCTCTTTCTTCATCCTCATATTATAAAGGTATAGAGGCCCTTATAAAGGTACCATCATAAACTATTTGAGGAGAAGCATTAGAAGGTTTATTATTCTTAGAAGGTATCCCATAAGAGTATGGGGATAGAGGTAGAGAAGGAAGTGATAGCACAGGTTCAATTTGGTATTCTCCCGTGACTATATCCTTAAGTCTCAAAGTTTGTTCCATTTCTTTTAGCTTAGCATCATAGAACTCAGTGGATTCTCTATTTTTTGGAACAAATCTATCTATAGATTATGCAAGAGTGTTGCAATAGTAATTGGTATTAGCAGGCACAGTGACTTCCACCCCATGAAATGGAAACTTAATGCACTGGTGATACATAGATGGAACATCCTGCATCTCATGAATCCAAGGCCTACCCAACAAGATATTGTAGGCAAGAGGAATGTCAAGAACTTGAAATGTAACATCTCTCTCTATAGGTCCTATGTGGATAGGTAGAACAACTAAGCCTTGGGACTTGCGTTCTTCCTCATCATAAGCTTTGATGGTAATCTTTTTGCATTAGTCTACACAATTCTCATCATATCCTAGCTGAGTAAGAAGCTTAGTGGAATAGATATTAAGACTAGCACCATTGTCTATGAGAAATTTACAAACATGCTTAGGACCTATCATGACCTCTATATGCAAGGGAGTGTTATGCGTGTGACTCAAAGAGTGATCATCTTTTTAGAGAAGGATAGATAGTGAGGTGAGGTCAAATGACCCACCAAAGATTGGAACTAGTTGAGATCGAGATCCTTGGGAATGTTTGCCTCGGTGAGGGCTTTATCCAAAAAATTTCTATGAGCAAGCAAGATCTTCAACAACTCAAAAATGGTAATCTGAGTGTTGGTTTGCTAGAGTTGATCTAAGATGGTATAACTAGCCGAGCTAGCTGTAGGAACAGATTTCATGTTCTTTTTGGCAGGGCCAACAACAACCTTATCCGTAGTTTATTTTGGAGTGGATGTGGAAGTATCAGGACCCTTATCTATAGTTTGCTTCAAAGTGGATGTGGAAGTATTGGGACCCTTCAAAACAACTCTTCCTCATGATCAAGTGACAACATTAGCACAGTCTTGAGATTGTTCAAATTCAGACAAATGAGATGCAGAACTACGCAAGATGAAAGGAGTCTTAGGTTTTAGAGCATCGACACTCCCCTTAATAGTAATCATGTCACAATACTCTCTCTCAATAGGTTCAATCATACCAATAACATTTTCATCATAAGTGTAATTGTAATTGAATTTAGCATTGGTAATCTTGGCATTTGAAGACTCACCCTTCTCATGAGGAGGGAAGGGATACTTAAATGCTTGATGGTCTAAATTCTTGTTATGGCCATCCACAACAATGCCACCACTATCAATCAAATCCTAGACCTTGTGTTTTAGCTGAAGACAAGTAGAAGTCTTATGACATTTATTCTGGTGATAGTCACAATAAGCATTGCCATTCCACCAATGAGGTCATGGTTGTGGGTCATAAAGATGTTTTTCCAAAGGAGTAAGAATCTGATTTTGCACAATATTTTTATAGACCACATCAAGTGGATCTCCCAAGGAAGTGATTTCACGCTTGGGTCGAGATGCCCAAGGTTTGTTTCTAGAAAACCTCAAAGTTTGTTGATTTTCCACCGCAAGCTTTTTAGCCACTTTGACTACTTGTATGGTGGAAGAGAGATTAAAAATAGATTTAGAAGGTTGTGGGGTCATATTGTCAACCACCCTGTCATTCACAATGTCTCTATTCTTGTTAACAAACTTCCCTTTATCCTTATTTGAGTTTGAAGTTCCCTACTTGTTGTCTTTACCCAAAGCTAATTCACCTTTCTTGATCTTAAAGGCCTCTATTCGCAATGCTTGTCTGATCATGCTATCAAAAGTTAGAGGACCTTATAACTGCACTTGGTATCTGAAGTTTGGGACAAGATTGTCCAAGAAAATGTCGAGTCTCTCAGACTCTGGTGGCTTGTGAGGACATCTTGTACATAATTGTCTCCACCTTTGGAGGAATGTCAGGAAAGATTCTCCTTGTCGTTGTTTTAAATTGAAAAGATCCTAGATGTTGATCGGATGTTGAATATTATCAGAGTAATTTTGGAGAAATAGATTGGCCATTTCATCAAAAGTCTTAATGCCAATAGGCAATGTAGAAAACCATTAAATAGCTGGTCCACCCAAACTACGAGGAAATAAGTGCATAAGATATGTTTGATCATGCATAAATTCCATAGATAATGTGCCAAACTCCCTTAAGTGATATTGAGGATTAGTTGGACCCAAGTATTTTTCATATTTAGGGAGTTCTACACCTCTGGAAAAAGGTGGCGTATGAAGACTTCTATCAAAAGGGAAAGGACAAATACTTTCCATCATGAATTATTGAGCAGGTTTGTCCTTATTCTTCGCAAGTTGACTATGTTGGAAATTTGGCTAATGTGGATGCATAGATGTTGTCATTATGGCAACATATGATCTCTACTGAGAGCATAGAATCTGGAATGCAAGTATGGCAAGTTGCAGAAAGAAATTGTCTAAGTATGGATACAGTGATCCTAACAGAGCACCCGATGTAGATTTAGTTGGCGACATCCACTGGAGAAATATTTTTGTTTGCACAGTTAACTAAAGCTTCTATAGAGTATGAGGATACCCCATCTCAATCCACATAAAGTTTAGAGTAGTACGGATGAAGTTATTTGAAGTTTACCAAAGATAGTTTTTGCAGACATAACAGTTTTGGAGATAGTATTAGCGAAAGAGTTAAGGGATTATTTTTGCTTGTCAAAATAATGACTTAACATTATGAAGGGATGACATCCTAGATGTTTACTCTTGGATAAATATTTTGGAAGCTAACCACATAAATTTATTAGCTCTAATAACTCATATATTAGGCATACTTGAAATGTAATGATAATGATATGACATGATGTGTGAAAAGAAAGAAAAGGATAACTTATGATAGTTGTATATTGTGATAGCAGAAAAGGCTATTGATGTGAAGTTGTAAGTAGTACCATAATCTAGTCAGAAGCATTTTGTATTACCTATTTGGGCAGTGAGCTTAGCTAGTGATCAGGTTTTGTAATCTAACTCCTAACAGGGTTAAGGCTTCTAACAAGGCCTAAAGTCCTTTAACCAGGACAGATCTACTATATATTGTAAATTGACTCTTAACAGGGTCCAATATCCCTAACAAGATACTTTTGATTAGTGATCTTTGTGGGTACCATCCCCACCGAGGTTTTCCCTTGGGTAGGGTTTCCTCAAGAACATATCATGTGTTATGAGTTCTTTGTATTTACTACTATGTTTGTTAATCAGCTTGATAATCTTTGTATGCACTAAAGTAATCTGTTATATCCATAAGTGGGCAAAAGTAAAAGTTTGTGAAATACTGATTCACCCCCCCCCCCTTCTTAGTATTTCCTATTTCTAATAGACTAATCTGATCTTGCATGCCTCAGACAATCTTTTTCAACTTTGCAGTCTTAGTTTCTTCTTCCTTGGCTATGAGTGTTTCAACTTGATAGTTTGGGGGTAACTTGGCCCCTTGTTTAGCTAACTCAAGGAAGTATTTTTCTTTCTCCTCTAGAAGGAGGACCTCCATCATTTTAACAAGACTCTTATTAGCTTTGGTAGCATTTATATCATGTTGAGTTATCACATCATTTTCATTCCCAAGAATCTCATAAATACCCAGAATCTGATCTTGTTGATAATCATCTTGGTTTTGATCAAATAGAGGAGGGTGATAGAAATACACAGGTTGTCGATATCCTTGAGGTTTTCTTTGAGATTGATCATCATTTTGGAACTGATTTTGGTCATGTTGAGATTGACCATGAGGTTGCTCATTTCAAGGTTGAGCATGACATAGGTCATTAAAGATTTGACCATGATACAGATTATTTTGAGATTGATCAAAGGTTTTACTGTACTTGCCCAGTTGGAAATCAAATGAATCTCCCATCTTGTTGTAGGCTTGTGTAGTACACAAAGACTCATTAAAATGGTATGCCTAGCATCAAAAGGGTGTGGCCAAGGTAACCTTTGGTGAATGAACGTGATCAAAAGATTTAACAAATTCAGGTGAGAAGATATTTCGATAGTATCACTAGGTTCAATGATAGGACTATTCTCAACATAATCAATAGGTATGATAATAGGATTAGTCCGAGGAAAAGGCCTCTCAATGTTATGAAACAATGAATTGTCTTGGAAGAATGAGTTGTCTTGCTCTTGAAATGAGAAACAAGGTTGCACTTCAAACAACAAATTAAAACACACTTCGAACACCAGAGGTGATGGTTGAGAAGGACTATCTTTCGAAGTACTCAATGAGGAAATTGAGGATATCTCACAAAGTTCAAATTTCACAATAGATTCAGGATGATCTATTTCTTGATTAGGAGGTTCACTTCTACCTTGATCAATATTTTGAATGGGACAAGTCTTGCCACTTCTAGTCGTGATAGTCATAGATGAAGATGAAATGAGAGAAGACTCAGGATAATGCTAGACTCTATCTCTAAGAACAACACAAAGGAGATAAGTGGCTAGAACAGCTGAGATAAGACTATCGTAACATGAGATACAAAAGGCATAAAGAGATAAGGTAAACTAATGAGAGACAACATGAGTCAAAGCAAAGATCAATTGATTCATAACTTGAGACAACTAGTTTCTGACAGTAAATGAAAGTAAAATAGAAAAATAGACCTCAGACAAAAAGAAGATCAGATAAAAAGTCAAACAATCAATGGCAAATAGGTCTCTATTTTTGAAAACTAGGCTACAGTCTCGCATGAGAGAGTACTAGGTCATGTGAGAGAACACAAAACCTCACATGAAAGAACAAAGTCTCACACAAGAAAGTGCTCTGAAGAGTGAAACTTCACGTGGGAAAAGTCCAAAATATGACAGTCTAACATAGTTTTCAAGGTAAAAGTTGAATTCTAAGGTACAACCTAAATTGATGTCTAATAGAAAATCTAGTTTCTTGATAGGTTTGAAGAACAATTTAATCAACAACTCATTTTGAGGTTTCAGGCATTCGTTTAAAGACATAAAGGTTTAGATCAAGCAGTTCTGATACAAGAAGTAGTTGTTAACAGACTTATCAAGGACAAAGCAACTTGATAGCATCAAGGGAGTCTTTTTTTTATAATGATTAGACAATGTTTAAGACTCGATAACAAACACATAGCTTAGTCCTACAAAAAAATGGTGAGAAGACAAAACCTTTGCCCCATTGCTTATGCGCATATGTGTACCTCACACAGCTGTGTCACCCCCTAGAGGGTGCCCATGTTTTTGGTGTTTCCAAGGACTCAATAGTATACATTCAAAGGTTACCCTTATGGTAGGGGCTAGTGTCATATACAACCTTCAAGCATCTAGGTGTATGCCTATGATGGGAATATATTGGAGAGATTCTTCCCCCTCCCTATGTAAAGATTATGACTCCTTTTGGGGGTGAATCGGGTAGGCCACTAGCTAAAGAAATTTTTTAATAGGATTTTTTTCATGCTAACCTTTGGCTACCTTGATACAACGTTGAGGCCTCGCAGCCACACCAACACCCAAAAGTCATACACCCCTGCAAGCAGGGCTAGGAGTGGTGTCGCTCAGTATAATAGACGAAGCCTTCTCAAGATGATAGTCAAAATCTTGAGAAGGAAGCTAACATGGTTTTGGAGTCTTTAGACTCAACAAAATGTTCTTTATTAGAGTGAGGTGGAATCATCGATGATAGGTGCGTGCTCACTTGGGTCATTCTTGGAGGTTCAACTTTCGGTAGGCCCTCTAAAGGTGACACAACTTGGCTTAGATCTGAGGGTTTGATTTTATGTTTCTCTCAAAGAGAGAAGAGCATACTTCTCTACCTCATCACTTCACCTAAACACATCAAGAAATTTCATCACTGAGTTAGCTTCACTCCACCACATCTAAAAGCTTTTGGGTTTCTGGTTCTCACAAAGAGAGAAGAGCATAATCCCCTAGCAAGTAGAAGCGTAAAGATTCACTACCTTTCTCTGCTTCCCCAATAATTTTTCATATTAGTAAGATCATTAGGTTTTCGGGTTCATTCATGGTCATCATTTCCATGTAATGAAGAGCCAAATCCCCTACTCACTATCAAAATTCTCAAGAAATTTTAATGGAGCCATATTTAGACTATGTGAATGAAAGAAAGAAACAAACACAACATTTTAGCAAGTCTTTGACTATCATCCTGCAATCAAACCATTAGCATGTTTTATGTTCTTCATCAAATGTCCTACAAAAAACTGTTATGATGTGAAAATAACAGAGAAATAGTAAACAATAGCAAATAGGAAACTGTCAAAAATCTAGAACAGGAAAGACAGAGACTGAAATTTTTAAAAAATTGTATCCAAATCTCATGCAAGGAAGTACTCCACAGTGTGTGCGAAAACATGGGGTTTCATGCGAGGATGTAACATTTCACATGAGAGAGTCCTATTGGGAGTGAAACTTCGCATGATATGTTCTAGATTCTCATGCAAGAATCCGTACATAAACAGTACAGACGCACAGTAGAGCTTAAATTTTCTATCAGAAAAATCAAGAATGAGGCTAGAAATTGATCTTTTCTGCCCCATGCTAGGCACCAAAATGTATGTGGTTGGATGTGGACCTCTAATCCAACTACACACATGACATAGTCATTACTCACACAATCAAATTACAAGAGAGAGTATGAATTACTCAATTTGAAATTTGTGGTGAAGTGACCTGTTGCCTCCTATGTAGATGGGGTGTTTAATTACTCTCAGAACAAGAGCCAACAACCATAAGACCAGTACTACAATGGAGGATTTGAAAGCTATGAAGATAATCAAAGTGAAATTAAACTAGAATGAAGTGCAATTAATCTAAAAGCTTGAAAAGAAATATGAAATGCAGATTTATTCTAAAGAGCTTCAAAAAAATATGAACATTAAACTAAGAGAAAATAAGTAAACTAATTATAATGAATATGCAATATTAAACTAAGATGAGAAAAATTACACTAATATGCAATAAAAGCTTTGAATTATTTGAGACAAAAAAGCACTATAGTTTAATTACTCTAAAAAATTGCCCCCTTTTTTGAATGAAGAATGAGGTTCATTAAATAGACAAGCTTGAGGAGAGAATGAAGAGGTTCTTGATTTGAAACTCCTGACTCTTCATTCCCAATTGATCCAAAAAGGCATGAATTACTTAATTAAAAGAATGTTTATTGCCACATAAGGGTGACCGTTCGAATAATTTAAATTATTAATTCAAATAAAGGTTTCCATTCAAATAACAAGTAATATTAATTCCTTTTTATGTATATTAGCCAAATGGGGTGGGTTTAATTTAATTTAAAGCACTTAGGACTTTAGAATTAAATTAATTTATCATAGGGTTAATTTAGCTAATAAAAGTCGAAGACTTTAGGAATTAATTTTAATATTTGATTAATGCAATTTAGGGTTTTTTGCAATTGACATCAAGTCGAATTAAGTCAAGTAGGAGAGAGAAAATTGCCTAGCAAAGTAGGACTTTGATGATGTAAAATCGACGAAAATGCACCAAAATTGATTGAATTTATTAGGTGCCAATTTTGGGGAATTACATATAGAAGCTTACATGGTAGAGGATTATGAAATCCAATTTCACAAAAGAAGGAAAAGTTTAAGACAAAAAGACAATGATGTCAACACCTGTAACTAGGAATTCCAAAAACTATGTCTAAGGTCTAAGGTGGTAGAAGAGGAGACCATCAAAATTTTCAAGTATCTCAATGGTCTATCCAAGAGGAGATGAGTCTCCTAACTCCCAAGATAGTACATCAGTGCTATCAGTTGGCACTCAAGATAGAAGAGAAAGGTAAGAGGAGACAAGACTCTAGTTTAAGAAATAGAGGTAGAGTAAGAGATCAAAGGGGTCATAGAGGTGGTCACCAAGGTCGAGTGACTGATCAAAGAAGACAAGGAGAGTCCAAGGTTGTAGAGAAAAGTGGTGAAACTAGTTCTAGAGGGAAATATGGAAAAGGTAGAGGTAATCAAGGAGGCTCTAGTAGAGGCAAAGGTGTAGGAAGGATAAATTCCTAGTTTGCTAGCATGAAATGTTACAATTGTGGGAAGATGGGACATCCAACCTATAGGTGTTTGGAAAAGGCATCTTCCTTTAATGAAGAGAAGAGAGTGGCTTACACTCACACTTCAAGTGTTAAGTCACTAGAGATTAGTCGCATAGAGTCAGAGATAGGAGAGATCCCCATGTTCAAGAGGGTCCTCATTAGGAAGTCAATGAAAGAGGAGACAAAGAAAAGAAGATCTCTCTTTAGGGTGAGATGTAAAATCATGGATAAAGTATGTAAACTAATTGTGGATTTTGGCTCCACAGATAATATTATTGCAGAAGAAGCATCCAATAATCTCAACCTCACCAAGGTGCCTCGTAGAAACCCTTACAAAGTGACATGGTTGAACAAGGGGCAAAGTGTCCTAGTAAATTAAAAAACATGGGTTCAATTTTCTATTGGAGAGTATAAGGACAAGCTGCTATGTGATGTGCTACCCATGGATGCATGCCATCTTTATTGGGAAGACCATGGTAATATGATAGACAAGCCATGTATGATGGGAGAGGGAACACTATTACCTTCAAGAAAGATGGAAGAACCTTCAAGATCTAGTATTTGATGGATGATGATGAGGTGAAAACCAAAACCCCTAGTGTGTTGTTGAGAAGTTGAAAATAATTGCTGCATGAACTCCAAGAAGGATACAATGAAGGATATGCTATAGTTTTGAAGCATAAGGAAGTGGAGAAGCCTTGTTAAGAACCTATACCAACAAAGATTCAAGAATTTCTTGGGAAGTATAACGATATACTGAGTGATGGGACTCCATAAACCTTACCTCCTAAGAGGTCTATAAGTCACAAGATAGACTTTATACCATGGGTCTCATTTCTAAATAAGGCAGCCTACAAGCTCACACCAAAGAAAAATCAAGAAGTAGAAAGGTAGGTACAAGAGCTATTAGATCAAGGGCTCATAAAGAAGAGCATTAGTCCATGTGAAGTACCAATGGTCCTAGCATGCAAGAAGGGTGGTAAGTAGAGACTTTGCACTTATTCAAGATAAATAAATAGGATCACTATTAGATATAGGTTCTCTATACCTAGGATAGAGGATCTAATGGATTGTCTAGGAGAAGCCCAATGCTTCATTAAGTTAGATCTCAAAATTGGATACCATCAAATCAGGATAAAGGATGGGGATGAGTGGAAGACAACCTTCAAAACCACTGAAGGATTGTATGAGTAGCTTCCTATGCCATTTGGGCTTACTAATGCCCCTATCACATTCATGAGATTGATGAATTAAGTGCTAAAGGACTATACACAAATTTTTGTGGTGGTATATCTTGATGATATACTCATCTTCAACAAAACAAATGAGGAACACCAAACACATTAGGAGGTTTTTCTCAAGATACTCCATGAAGAATAATTAGCCATTAACTTGGAGAAATGTGAGTTCCTCAAAAAAGAAATATTCTACTTGGGTTTTATAATATCCAAGGGTCAATTGAAGATTGATCCAAGTAAGGTGGAAGCCATTATAAAGTAGCCTACACCAACCACAGGGACATAAGTTAGAAGTTTTCATAGCCTTGTTCATTTTTATAGGAAATCCATAATTAATTTCAGTGGTATATGCACACAAGTGATAGATACCATTAAAGGTGGAGTGAAGACCAAATTCAAATAGACATAAGAATCCAACAAGACATTTAAAAAGTTGAAACAACAAGTGGTAACCCAACCTATCCTCCTACTACCAAGCTTTGATAAGTTTTCCACCTTCGAATGTGATGCAAGTGGGATAGCCATTGGAGGGGTGTTAAGTTAAGAAGGTAGGCCCAAAGCCTTCTTTAGTGAGAAGCTCAATGGGGCTAAGAACAAATAATCAGCCTATGACTTGGAGTTATATGCTTTAGTGCAATCACTTAGTTTTGTCACTAAGGATTGCACCCAATTTTCTAAGTGTTAAAACCTAGCAATCCTATGAAACATGGGACTATTCTCAAGTTGTGGGTAACCTATTCGAGAATAGACCTCCAGATTAGGGGTCAGCTTCCCCTTGGATCACTTAAAATTGACTAACTTCTTTGAGGAAAGGGAGAGAATGCATAAACCAAGTAACCAAAACTGATTTCAAAATTGGGTGATCCACTAAACAAAAGAAGATCTACAACTAAATTAAGCTTACTACAACAGCAAAAAACAAAATTGGACTTCACAACTTGATTCTACTGCCTTAAACTCCTTAGCAAATAAGGTACTTGAAATACAGAGAAGGGGAGATATTTCCACAATCTTGATTTTCAATTGCACATGAATCAACACTACAGAGTAAAGACAAATTCTTGAACATTCAATTAGATCAACATGCAAATTAAGGATACAGTAGCATCACAATAATCTTGCATGAGATTCAATAAGAAGAATTCTAAAATTGTAGGGAAACAATAAGGATCAATTTTTTATTTCTAAAAAGAGGCTAAGTACAAGATGTGTCTCTCAAAGCTACAACACTCATATTAGAGAGAATAGAATGAAGAGCTAACCTCCATCATGAAAAGGGAGAGGTATATAACCAAAAACTAGGAATCTACATTCAAATCCCATAACCTCCTAAGAATGGAAAAAAAACTCAAAATAGACCCACGAGGGTGCATCATAAACTTAGATGCCAAATTCTTGAGTTTTTAGGAGAAGCGGAGAAAGTGGGAGCCTAAAAAAAGATGGTCAAAAGAAGACCATTCTACCCCTCTAAGTCATGCACTAAACATATTCTAAAAATATTTTATAAAAACACCATCACCAAAATTTACATTAATAAGTTATGTAACGACTTATCATTCAAAAAAACCCATCCCACTAAGACACAAAATGGATTTAATATATTTTAAAATGGTTTCAACCCAAAAATGGGGAAACACATTTTAAAATAATTACAATTAAATAATAAGACCCATTTATGCCTAAATAACATATGGACCTAAAAACCTTAAGACCCTAATTAAATGACTTTGAACCCAAAATGGGGAAAGCACATTTACCAATTTTCACATAAAATCCAATGTTTTCAAGACAACATGACATCAAAATCAATCCTCAACCCTAAAAAGAAGGGGAGAAATGAAAAAGAAGGTCATCGATCAAAACCCTCATTTGAAAAAAAAAATGGGAAGTGTTGGCTTCCAACCCTTCAAACATGACATCTAGCAAGTTTACGAGAACACTGGCAGACAAAAATGGAAACATTTGGTACCTTTCCCCTCGCGGCCTCATACTGTTGAAGTAGGTGTTAGGGATTTTTCTTGTCTTAGGATAGATTTCAGATAAAAGGGTCTCCAAGTTTACAAGAAAAGCCTAATTTCTAAGGATTGGATAAGATCCTTCTTCATTTTTGAGTTCCACACACACCTAGGTAGGTATTACCTTGATAAATGACTGTAAATGCAGTTTTGAAAGGTGGACATTGATTTTGCTTTCTTGATACAGCCCTACTGAACTATTTTGAGAAACTATGACTTGAAACTACAATAGAAATCAATGGTATAAGGACTTTCATCCTTCTTCCTTTTAAGGAGGGATAACCTTTATGATTCTCTCTTTTTAGAATCAGTAGAATAAAAGATTGAATCCTAGAAACAACCTTAATCAATCATATTCAAGAAACTTTTAAACATCAAAATAATAAATCATAGAAGATTTTCAAATTTGTTTTAACTTCTGAGTCAAAAGATAGAATGTAAAGTTGAAACAGACAATCTAGACTAGTGCCTTATCTATTGGGCAAAAGGAATCTAAACATATACCTACAAAAGAAGTTCAAGAATAATACATTAACATGCCTTGTATATCATACAATTTCAAACAGATTGCCTTACAAACAATTCTTTTAACCTAATATCATTATCATCAAATTTCCACAAATATAATTACTCCTAGGAACAAATTATGAGAAATTTTAATTCTTTCCTTGAAAGAAACTCATAAATCTGTGCCACACCAGATATATTTTAAATGCCTAACACATAAAACATACAAGAGTAAGCATACAAGATAGAAAGACAAGAACAATATAAGGTAGAAATTGCATTGTATTCATATTGAAATCAAATTTATAGTAACATATTCAAACCTCTTTACTCAAAGAAACCAGACAAAAATTGTAAAAGTATGTCTCGGAGCAAGAAGTTTTTCTGTTCTATATTTCTCACCTCCCTTTTTGAAAGAAACTCTTAAAACTATATATATATGGTCTGACCATCTTGGAATTCCCCTAAAAAGATGGGAATGCAACAAGCTTTAGATGGTCAATACCCTATCCCTAAAGCATAAAAAACAAAATGCAGTACAATTAGGCGGTGGAAAGGCAAAGAATCCTTGACTTGCAACATCCTCCACTGTTGTTGTTGACACCTTTGCTTGAAAGCATTAATAACCCTGCAGTAGCCATAAAGAAAGTTGGTGACCGCCAACTTCAGCTAACCCTCACCAATCTTCAAGAAAATTGATGACCCCTGCCCTCAAAATATGTGTCAACATTAGGATGCCTTTTAATCATCTAGAAGATCAAGGTCTACTGCAGTGGACTTAGGTATTTTAGGCTTTGTTGATTCATCCCACGCAGCTACTTTATCTTCTGAAGGCCATGGGAAATTTTGTACTATCTACAATTGTGCCTTTTGCCTCTCCCATCTAGCATCCATCATTATTCTGACATCTGCCAAGAATTTAGAAAATTCTACCTCTACCTTTACTGCATCATCCAAAAACTCATTAAATTTATTCATATCTACCCCGCCACCTATTTTGACAAAATTTTCCCCTTTAGGCAATCTGAGATCAAAATCTAATCTCCATTGATCTACGGTTTTCAAAGTACCATTGTCATCCTTTATCTTAGGAATGAATTTATTGGCCTCTTCTTCCAAAAATGCTAATTTTGTTTCCACTAACTTGGCTTTTCCTTTGAATAATGAGAGAAGAGTCTTTATTCTATTTATTTCTTCCCCTACCTACAGTACTTCCTCAGGTATATCTAGCCTAAAAGGTTGTACCACTACTAACCTTTCAAAAAGTGGAGTCCTTACTGACCAAATTACATAAAAAGAATTCAAAATTGAGATGCAATTATTTACTTCTAGTTGCAACTCAAGTAACTTGAGATAGGCAGCATAGATTGCCTCAACCTTTTCTTTTAACTTCAAAATCCTATGCTGCAAAATTTCTAGCAATGTCTGTACAATTGCTTTATTTTTACTTTCTTCAATTTCTTCTGAAGAAGCAATACCTTCTTCATGTACTACTTGTACTTCTTTCTCAATTACAACCTC
Organism: Chamaecyparis obtusa; assembly: GCA_027943335.1. Classification (NCBI taxonomy): domain Eukaryota; kingdom Viridiplantae; phylum Streptophyta; class Pinopsida; order Cupressales; family Cupressaceae; genus Chamaecyparis; species Chamaecyparis obtusa. The sequence continues at coordinate 81,799 of BSBK01010773.1, read as the reverse complement.
TTTAGGAGGAGGTGGAGGTGTAGCTTCCATATTTATTATTTTAACTTTTAGTTCATCAACTAGTTTTTCAAATTCTTTATCCTTTATTATATGCAACTCCCTGTCTTTGACCAAAGTAGTGTAATCATCATACAATTTCTGATGTCTTTTTGATAGTTGCTTGGTCTTGTCTTCATTCAATTTGGGAAAATTAGTCAAAATTTGGGAAATTTCTAAGTCCCCTATATTTTGGATAGACCAGATCATCTTATCCCCATCCATCTGCTCTTTTATATTCAAAATTGATGGCTTTTTGTCCTTGGGGTAGAGGCTCCACATGGCTAATGCCTTATTCTTTGGGCTATATCCGAACCCTTTTATTAAATCTCCCACTTGCTTTTCTAAAGTCAGGGTAATATCTTCCTATCTCCTTATTTGATCAATAATAAATGCAGAGGCCAAATCCCATCCAAGTAATAATAACATATTACTATCTTTTACTAACCTCCTAGCCTCTTCAGGGGTTATCTCTTCATTCTCTAGATCATAATCCTTTATTGCTTCTAAGGCCTCAGTGGGAATCTGGCCATCTTCTCCAATCTGCACTGTGGAGGCTACTTGCTGATGTTTGTGCTAGAGGAGGAAGTCTTTAAATTCATGACTCTTGATGAATTCATCATCTTTTAGAAAATCTTCTTGCTACTGGATTCTCTCATATATGCACATAGCAAGAGGAAATTCTACTTCCTCAACTATCTCCTTCTGTTTCTTCTTTTCCTCCCTGACCCTTTTTCTAATTTCATGGTCATAAGTTGTTTGGCCAGGGATGACAGTAGCAGCCATATCTCTTTTTTCAGCAGGCCTTGCCTGTGATGACTCTCCTACCATTAATTTCTACCTTTTAGTAGGTGGTTCTACCTCATTATGAGAACCAGGAACCTCAGTCAAATCAACTATCTCATTTTCATCCCCTCTTTCTTCAGGGGCATCAGGAGGAAGTTCTTGGGCAGGGTAACTATGAATAGAATACCCCCCTGCACTATCTTCTTCATATTCTGATGAGGAGTGCTTCTTCTTCTTTTTTAAATTTTCTAATTTATCCTCAATCAGTTGTTCCCCTTGCTCCATCAGAACATTGTAATCCTTCATCATCATCTCTAATCTTTGGAGATATGGCAGAGTAGGGTAAAATCCTCCAAAATTGACATCTTTTCTTCTCATGGATTTCTCTAGCTGGACTAATTGATCCAGCTGCCAAGACCTTGTCTTAGCCTCATCCTCGTCAAGAATATTTCTAACTACGTCCTCTTCATAGGACACATCATGAGTTTTATTAAGAGGGATGGTAGGAGTGTAATATCTCCTAGCAGTAGCCAAAAATCCCTCAGGATCAACAAATCTAGGATGTGCAGCAGGCATCATAAACTGTAACAAATATGTGTTAACCTTTTCAAAAGCCCCTTTTCCAATTGTTAAATTGGCTAATTTGAAATTCCTAGGAGTGAATGTACCCTTTCTGTATGGGACTAGATGTTCTTTATCTACAAGCATGAGTTGCCAAATGAACTCAAGGGCTACAATCCTGGGGGGAACATTATTAGGAAAAATGTGGGGTGGTTGTGGGCATCCATAGACCCTTATTAATGTATACCCTTCTCTCAAATAGAAATCACCCCAATTGTGATCATGATTATCTTTCCACTTATCTACATATTCCATTGTTCTAAGAAGTTTCAAGGTTCTGATAGGAATTCTTGAAGAATTCACACCCAAGTGGATAAGAATAGCATCTACTATTATATTCTCAAAAATAAAAAAATTATGCTTAAGGGTCGTTGGACTCTAGACATCTAACCAGGACTGTACAGGGTTAGGCTGGCCATTCCATTGAAACTTAGGTTTTAAATATTGCAGACTAAACATATTTACATTATGGTAGAAGATAAGATGCATCAGCATGGAGTAGTGCAAAAATTTGGGAGGGTATTGCTTCTTTCTTATCATTTCTAAACCCTCATGCATCTTCTGGATATAGTATCCAATGTAATCATACCCATGACTAGTGTGGCATGATTGGGAATCCATTACTAACATCAAAATTTTAGGGGAAATCCTCTCTTTAGGAGCATGAATACCCAGAACTCTACATAACCCATATGCAATGTATTTCATATAGAATTTTAGATCTTTAAATGCATAGGGGAGGCCTAATACCATGGGTGCAATATAGTTTCTATTTCCCTCAAGGACATGGGATTGAATAGCAGTTGCAACACCCCCAGACTCCCTCACATATCTATTTGCCAGAGATTGCAGGTTAATCTCTGTGGCCATAGGGACATCTATCTCGAAAGTCCTCATGAACGCTCCTCTATCTAGGGTTATCAAAGAAGAACCATCTATCTTTCTAATTGTCTTAGAGAGGGGGTCATATCGTTTAGCCAAGGAGACAAGAAGATCAACATCAAAAAATACATCAGGGACAATCATCTTTGCAAACCCTGAAGTCCACGGGTTTGACACAGGGATAGGCCTATCTTGATTCTTCTGGAAGTAGTAGAACAAATTCATGGCTAGTACGTCATGAGTCTTAGCATCCCTACATTGTGAATAGACATCAGAGAAGACATCATCACTAACCTTCTTATTTTGGGTAGAACCAGGCAGAAATTTGATGAATTCGTCAGAAAAACTAACCTTTTGTTGTGCAGTTTCCCTACTAGCTGATGGGGTGCCGACCGTAGTCTGACTCATGATGATTACTGTTGAAAATTCTTGCTCGCTCTGTAAATTCTAGTCTTCCATAACCTCTATGATCGCCAAAAGCTCTAGTTGCTCAAATGTTCTTTGCTCTAGAAATGCTCTGCTCTCTGATTGCTCAAATGCTTGGTAGAAATGAGATAATGACCAACCTTTGACTTTTAATGGTGAAGAATTGATTACAACTTGGTTTCCTGCAACAATGTCACTTTTGTAATTAAGACTACGTGCTCTGCAACTTAATGTCTCAGCCGTCATCGAGAGGTGACATATTTTTAAATTTCATCTTCTGGTGACCTAGCAACTGAAGGAAATTCAAAGTCTCATAATAAATTTGGCACCTTTCTAAATATTCTGAGATTCAGCGACTATAGTCTCTCCTTCTAGTCATGGGAATGTATTTCCTCACTCTGAGATTAAGTGACTAAGTCATTACCACATAATTTTCTAATTGAGATATGGCGACTATAATTTCTCGGAGTCACCAGATGTTTTATGTCTCTCAATTTTTTTTTAGTGATCACGCAACTGAGCCTTTCCTTCTATTAATTTACTTCTCTTAACGATCACGTGACTATAGTTTTCTAAGTCGCCAGATAAAATTTCTTCTATCTAAGATCTGGCAACTAAGCTTAGTTCATCTTTCAATTTTTAGCTGTCTGAGATTACGTGACTATAGTTTTCTCCAAGTCGCGAGAAGATTATTTCCTTTTAAGTTTTATTCAGTGATCACCCGACTGAAGTAGACATCTAGCAAACTAGCAACTAAAGGAAGTCTCCTGATCACTGAATAACTCATTCCCTTCTCCGAGATTAAATATGAGACACCCGATCTTCATCTAATGGTAGTCGCTAGGTCTCAGAAAGAAATAGTGACATTACGGGTTTTCTAGTGACTAAAGGATAATCGTTAGATGAGAAGTTCATTAAAAAGATCAGATGGTAGTCGCTAGATCTTTTTAATCTTTATAGCTTGTTGACTTTTCTTCCGAGATCTGGCGACTAAAGGAAATGCCGTTTGATTTTTCTTCTAGAGAATCAGCGACTATAGTGGAACTCGTAATCGCTAGATGTTTTATGTTCTTAGTCCTTTATCTTGAGATCACCCAACTTAGGCAACTTCTGATTCAGAGATCTAGCGACTATAGTCTATCCACTTAATAAATTAAGTCATGAGAAGATTATAAAGCATCTGGAGATTGTGCAACTAACATTCACCGCTAGGTCTCAAGAAGATAGAGAATATGCTTCTTTTATCTGGCGACTTGGAGACTAGAGGATTTCTCATGATCGGGGGATAAAGAGAAGTATGCTAAGAGTATCACGCGACCTAGCGACCAAGGTAAACATTAAATTGCACATGCTTTTAGAAAGTTTAAGTGACTTCGAAAAAGTAACAAAGAAATAGAAAGTCGCTTAAAAAAGAAAACTAGGGTTTTTTTTTAAAAAAAATACAACGGCTAGTTCCAAGACTTTAAACCCTAACTTCTTTCTCTTTTGATACAAAGACATAATAAACCCTAATATCATTGGAAAAATTTTTACAGAGGGTTTATTATGATCAAAAGATGACAAATTTCTTCAAAATTTTGGGGAGAAAATCAGAGTTGGGAAAAGGCACCAACAGTAGGCACTCGATTCTCCTCATTATTCTATTTTTTCATTTCATGTAATTTCAGTTGTGAGGGCACTGAAATGGCTTCATTCCTCTGTTAATTTTATTTTTTTTGCATTTGGCTCCTTTGAGGGCTGTATAAATGTATAGCATTATGAGTTGAATTGTCTTGTTTTTGATTCACTGAATAATGTACTCATTTGGCATGGCTCCTTTGGAATTGTATGAGACTAGGGCACACCCTCCATGTTTTCCTACTATTAATGCTTGATAAATATGGGTTGCCGAGGCACTGGTGGCTTTCAAATCTATATATTGATCAATATAATGACAATGTTTTGTATTTTCATCTTTGTTAGAACTATGGCATCAACTATTCCAGCCAAGAGTGAATGTTTTATTTTGTATTCACTATTGGATTTTGGGGCCGAGGGCCATGAATTGTTATAACTTGTTGTAGATGGTGCATGGAGGATTTTCCATATTAATTTTAGGGCACTGGATAATGATAGCATGTCATTGTGAAAACATAAAGCACCATATGTCCTTTGCTTCACTGTTTGTTCCCTGATTGGGGTCGATAGCACAACTCATTAATGTTTCACTTAATGGCCATGAGTGCTTGGTCTACATATATGTATGTTTAATTGTTTATATGCTCATTTTGTGGGTTTTAACTATGAACCAAAAGATATGTGTTGCTATTACATTTTAAAATGCCTTGTTGAAATTGAGGGCACAGCATGCTGGCAGTGACCTGGGGCCCGTGAAATTTTTCAATGCATGAATGACTCACTGCTGGCATATGGCTTGGAGCATATGAACAATCATACCCTGGCATTTCATCGATCATTGACATGTTGTGAGATATGATGTCCATTATTTATCTAAACATAATGCATGCTTATTCTGCATCATATTGTCATTGTAGCATTGTCTTCTCCTTCACGTACAGCCCACGAACCCATGTAGCTTCATTTTTTATATTTCATGTCATGCAATGTCCCACTATTGTTATTATAATGCTAGCCATGGACATGGTTTACATTTGTTGTTGCCGATGTATCCATGCATCATGTTATTGTTAATGCTCACTGGTCTTGTTGTTACCTTCACTACCATGGGATGCTATTGATAATGTCGTGCCCTACTCATTTGCTAACCCATGAGCTTTACATGCTTTATTTGTTAATGCCCACTGTCAATGCCAGACTGCGAGCTTCTGGATTTGATCTCTTTTGATTGGTCTTTAAAATGCTACCACTTTTGTGTGTTTGGTTCTATTACAAGGTGCCATTATTGTGTTGAGGTGTTGTACTATACTCTATCTTGGGTACATGTTACATGTTTATTGTCGCACTTGCTTATGACATTACATTTTTAATACAAAGGTCTGTGCTTTTTTATTAGTAGTTCATGCATTTTGTTGACTCATCCCTCCTCCATAAGGTTCTCGGGTTGTACATATTCTTCTTTGTATTTGGAAACTTATTATTGATTCACTATTATGTACCATGCAGACATCTTGGTTTGATGATGTTGTATGTATGTTGTTTGTTGTTGAGGAATGACATTGAATATCTTGCTTCATCATTATTCTCGAGTCTTAGCACTAATTAACACATACAACCCATTCTTTGTCTCATATGATGACATGTCATCTCATTGAAGGCATGGTGTCACTATCTTTGTATGCTTGGAGAGGCACGAGCTTTCTTTAGAAATTAGAGTATTGCTTCCTCATTTTGAACCTTCGTGATGCCATTCATGCATTAAGATGTCCATTTTTTTACTAGTTCCATGCTTGATGTAGGTGTACTGGCTTCCTCCACATCCTGAGAGCAAAAGGTATTGGATCATTTTATGAATCTAACTGCCATTCAAACTTGAGGTCGAGCTAGATGTGTGACCCTGGTTATCATTGGATCTATCTATCTAGCATAGATGCTGATATATTTTTTATAACTAGCATAATGTATTTGGTTGTTTACTTGGTGCCATCATGGTTCACTATGCCATGCTATATCTTTACTCTTCTATTTGTCAATTGGATTACTTGATGACACCAAGTAAACAACATTGCAGTTATTAATCAATGTGAGCCTGTTGTTCTTAAGGTCCATAAATGCATTGTGATACTATGCCTATCTGATATGGTATGCTATTGTGGTGATATAGTGGCCTATTTGATAGTACATTTCCTGATGTTTATAGCTCATTTACTTAGCTTATAATGTAGATTTGGACATGCTTCATGTCATGATGTACCTTTCTTTAGTATTAGATTGTACCTTCATTTGACATGCTGATGATGTATGCCCCTCCCTACAAATCTTCCAGTGCCCCCTTTGGCCATACTCCATTTGATTTATCTTCATGATTCTTGAGGGTCCCTATTGATGCTACATCATCTGGTTGTTTCTCTATTGACCATGGGTGTTCTTGGCCCATGATGCAGTCACTGATAAGGAAACTTAAGGTTTTCCTATCATGATCTGCATCAAGGGTCAAGGTCATTCATCTGGGACCCAGTAGCCTTGGATTATTTTTGTATCAACTTCTCTTGTAACTGCACATGGAAAAAACACGTTAGTGAAAAACATGGTGTTTCTTTTCCTTATGGAGGCTTTTATGCACATGCCCTAAGCACAGCCTTTCCCAGAGCTATATGGCTAAGTGTATGTATGCATCTTGTAAATACTATGATACCAGGTGTTGCTTAGATCCATGGATCTAACCCATATCTTCTCCTCTCTTCATTCAGGTTCTCAACCATAGGAGCTCTCTAGATAAGACCGGATTTAGACACCATTACCAGGCAATGTCTAGTACACCCGTATCCTAATTGATTGCTTTATGTATATCTGCACTCATTCATCCAATTCTAGTAATGGCTATGCTCACATCTAGTGTGAGCTTGGATAAATGTTCTTTTTAGTACTTTCCCTTTTGTACAACATACTTATCATTGATACATGCACATGTAGTCTTAGATGTAGTTCATTTCATTTTTCTTTCAGGTACCTTGAAATGAGAAATTTTTTTAAGAAAGACCACTAATAATTTCAAACTAGGGTGCAGTAGTCTAACTTAGTAACTAGGCCTCTTCAAATGGATAAAATATCAATAACATTCTGGTGACCTCTTTGGAGTGCTTGCCTACTAAGCATCCTGACTAGCTACCTTAAAGATCCATTGGGTATAGAGTCTTATAAGCCTCAAACTAAACTTAGCCTTATCAAACAACCCTTCTTGCTAACAAAACCACTAACTGCCTGAGATAACTTCTCTAGCTTATTGCTACTCACACCAAACTGAAAACTAAACTAAAAGAAAATTGAAAACATGACTAGAAAGAAACTATGTCAAGCACTTAGGAAACATAGAGAGCTAAAAAATTCTAACTTACTAATGCACAGTGCAAAACCAGACTTTAGAAACAAGCCTTGAGGTTAATCCCATTCACTGGAATGGGAAACTCCTCTCCATCCATATTAGCTAGCTGAAAATCATTATGAGCCTTGCATTTAACAACCATGAATGGTTCACTCCATATGGCATCAAATTTAGTATGCCTTCCTGGTTTGTGTTTTGATTCATCCCACTTAAGGACAAGGTCTCCTTCCTTGAAAACTCTAGGTGTGGCTCTTTTATAAAAGCTTTTCTTCATCTAAGAATGATGAGTTTCTAGGTTCTCTAGTGCTAGTTTTCTTACTTCCTCAAGCTCAACTAACTCAGCAAGCCTAGCTTGTATAGTATTTTCTTCCATTAGCTCAATCTCCTTGATTAAGCTCAAAGTAGGTAACTCAGTAGACAAAGGAATCCTAGCTTCTTTCCCATAAACAAGTGTATAGGGAGAGTTACCTATAGACTTCTTAGATGTTATTTTTTCTGCCCATAAGGCCAACTTCAACTTGTTGTGCCAATCTCTCTGGTTTCCTTCTATAGTCATTTTGATGATTCTCAGCAAGTTCTTGTTTGTTGACTTGGCTTGACCATTACCCTTAGGATAATAGTTGGATGAGGTAATTAGGAAGATATTTTGCCTTAAAGCCCATTCTAAGATTCTCATTCTTAGAAATGCCATAGCATTGTCTGAAATGATAGAGTTTGGAGTGCCAAATCTAGACACAATGTCTTGGTAGAAATTTAGGACATAGGTCTCATTTGTTTCCTTCAATGCTATGACCTCTATCCATTTGGTAAAATAATCCATAGTAGTAAGTATCCATCTATGTCCAACACTAGATTGAGGATTGATAGGTCCAATAAATTCCAACCCCCATTTGGAGAAGGGTTGCTCCACTTTGATGGGATGCAGAGGGAGGGCTGCTATCTTCTATTTGCTAGCAAATAGAGCACAGTTATTGCACTTCCATACCCAATCAAATGCATCCTTGTACAAGCTAGGCTAGTCGTACTTGGCTCTCATCACTTTTAGAGTGGTGGTTCTGGTTGTTAAGTGTCCTCTAGAACTTCCACCATGAAATTCTTCTAATATTTTGTCTACTTGGCTAGTTTCAACACATCTCAACAAGACATCACTATGATCTCTCCTATATAGAACATCATCAATAATGATAAATGGGATAGCTTTAAGTCTAAAGTACCTCCTTTTACTCATGTTAAGGCCTTGAGGGCATTGACCGGTTGAGATATAATGTTTCATCTCTACTGTCTAGCTTGCACTTTATTCTACATTCTGATTCATTAGGACAACTTCTTCTTGTTGGTTTTTATCTATTCTTCCCTCATCCATCTACTCACATAGCCTTTTCCCCCTAATCAACTTAGTCACTTTGATCTGAATGTCATATTCCATGACTTTGGTGATCCAACTGGCCCTCTTGTGGGTCAGATCCTTATTCAACAAGAAATCTTTTATGCAAGGGTGAGCAACCATTAAGTGCACTGTATTATTGGATAGCAAGTGCCTAAATTTTTTCAAGCTGCTCACTATTGCTAAAACATGTTTCTCTACAAGAGTATAATTTATCTCATAACCATTGAGACCTTGGCTGTAAAAAGCCAGTGGTTGTTCCTCTTTCTTAGTATTCTGCTGGACTAACATGGAAGAGATACTATCAGTGTCCCCAAAAGCATACATGATAAAATCTTTAGAAAAACCAGGGTTTACCAAAGTAGGATCAGAAGCAATTGCTTTCTTGATCTCTTCAAAAAATCTCTTTCCTTCATTTCTCTAGTGAAAAGTTGAGTTCTTCTTCAACATCTGGTTCATAGGCTTTAGTAGTGTTGTAACATTTGGAATGAACCTTCTCAAGAAGTTGATTCTTCCAAGAAAAATATGCAATCCCTTCTTGTGAGCTGGTAGGGGTAGTGCCATGATGGCCTTTATCCTCTCAGGATCAATTGTTGTCCCTTGCTTAGAGACAATATGCCCCAGCAATCTACCTTCATGGATAGCAAAGATGCATTTTTTAGGATTCAATGAAACTCCAAATTATTTGCATCTTTCAAAAATCTACCTCAAATGAACCAGGTGATCATTAGTATCCTTTAAAAAAATAGTTATATCATCCAAATAAACTAGAACAAACTTGTTCATCAAACCAGAAAATGCCATCTCCATGGCTTTCTGAAATGTAGCACCAGCGTTAGATAGCCCAAAAGGCATCTTCCTATAGGCCATGGTGCCCTATTTGGTGGTGAATGTTGTCTTGTATTGATCTTTCTCTCTAACCAGGACTTGGTTATAACTAGAAAAGCCATCTAACAAAGGAAATATATCAAACCCTAAGACATACTACAATATTTGTTCCATGGAGGGCAATGGGTGGTGTTCCTTGAGTGAGGCTTTGTTAAGGTCTCTTAAATCCACACATAACTGATTTTCACCATTCTTTTTCCTGATAGATACCAAGTTAGAAAACCAAGAGGTATGTTTAATGGGAAACATAATATTGCCTTCAATCATTTTCCTCAACTCTATTTTCATCAACACTTCTAGTTTAGGATTGATAGGTCTCTATTTTTGTTTACTAGTTTAGCATGGGGTTCTAGCTCAATGGTGTGTTGGGCTAAGTGGGGATCAAATCCTTTCAGATCATAGTATTCCCATGCAAAAATATCATTAAACTCTTGACATAATGAGATAAAGGCCTTCTTTTCTAGCTGAGTGCATACCTTTCCTAACTTAAGGGATTTGTCTTTGAGAATCTCTATAGGCTGGTAGTGCTCCTCCTTGATTGTTGTGCTGGCCTTGTCTCCTCTAAGCTGATCATCAGAGTTAAAAATGGACTCAAGAGTGATCAGCCCCTTGGGTAACTTGTTAGTTTTCAACTATTACATCTGGTTATTATACTGGTGAGCATGTTTATTATGATTAACCTTAGAGAAATCAGCTTCTTCTATCAAAAAATTGAAAATCTCTCCATCATTTTGAAAGACTTTCCATCTCACCTAATTGTCTGGTATTGATGGTCTTACCAGAACTCTCACATGTTGCATTTTAGTTCTTGTGAACTCCTTTGAAATATCATATTTAGCTCCCATGGTAGCCATCTTGAATGCCTATTTGTTTTGATTTTTTGGGACAGAAACCAGATTAAAAGCACAAAAATGTTCCATTAAATCCCAAACCATGTGCTTATACATCTTAAGTGTATCATTTTTGTGAGATTAGAGCCACAAATCTGATTAACCACTAATTCACTATCACCTATAACCTTTAGACACTTGATTCCTCTTTTTCTAGCCCATTATAAACCATGAATCAAGGCCCCATACTCTATTGTATTGTTAGTATAGCTAAAATAAAAATGAACAGCTGAGTAATACCTTTTTCCTTCTGGAGAAATTAGGACAACTCCTCCTCCTGAACCAACTTTTCTTCTGGCACCATCAAAGAAAAACTGCCACAGCTCACCATTCTGATTTTCAGGGCACTTATCTTCCTTCTTCATCAAATCTGGAATCACAACACCCTCCTCATGGATGATATACATCCCAATACCAAAAATCTCCATGTTTCTAAAAGGATTATCTTCTAAATCTCTTTCATCCCATTCATCTAGGACAATATCAAGAATGTTTCCAATAGTGGTTTCAGGTTCAGAATCAATAGGATCTTGCTCATGAAACATCAGATTGGCATTTATAGGACTTGGGGTGTAAGGTTCAACATGGTTCTTTGCAAAAGCTTCAAACTTGATTCTAACCCTAGTCCCATATCTAGTTCTGAAATATAGATGAGACCAATCATCTGAGAGGTATCCCCCTAACCTAGCAGTGAAATCTCTTCTTAGATAGATAGAAAAGTGGGGATGGAGATCTATAACATAGACATCCTAGGGAATAGAGAAGTTGGGACATTCATGTAAAGTGAGACTCAGGTCTTTAATAACTCCAATGGTGCTAACTAATGACCCATCCAACTGAACAACAAGCCTGTCTATTGGCTCATAAGACAATCCTAGAAAGTCTGCTAATTGCTTAGAAATCACAAAACTACTTGCCCCTAAGTCTATCATGCAATTATGAACCAAGAAATTTCCAACAACAAGAGTAACATAGAAAGGAGGGGGTTTAACCTATGGAGTAACAATGGGTTGTAAGCTAGCTTCTTCAGTTTGCTACTCTTTTTGAGGTGTTTCATCTACTAGGACTCTAGGTTGTTCTGAAATAGCTTCTTAATTTGATGAAATCTTAGCCAATTCACTAAGTATTAGCTCCTTTTTCCCAGGAATAGCTAAAGTGTCCATCAAAGACACATTTATGGAGGTCTTCTTCATTTGTTCCACAATATTAAAAGATCCCAAGCTTACTTTAGACTGTCCTTTTGCTACAGCAGTCTCTAATTGTGTGGATACCAATTGAGTAGTTGCCTTGGCTGGTTCCTTAACTTCTTTTGACTGGTTTTGGACTAGATTTTGAACCGCCTTGATTTTTGGAGTCACAACAGGAGCTTGCTGACTAGTGGAGGCCACTTGTTTAGCCTCCAAAGCCTTCTTTTTAGACCTCATTTTGGCTGTAACCGGACCATAGTTCAGGTTATCATTTGGGGAAAAATTTACCCCACAAAAATCCTCCTTTTGAAAGTTAACCAATGCCACCTCAAGTGTGTTTAGCTCATTTGGGGTAGCAACCAGACCATGCTAAATCTCTGGTTCTTGAACCAGCTCCTGTGGCATCATCACATTGTTCTACATCATGAGGGCTTCGGCATAGCCATTAGGACACATCCCTTGGATATGTTGCTGATTACATTGGCAGCCCCATTGATATTCTTGTGCCATGTTGTTCTGAGCTACAGGAACCAACTTTATAGAAGCACTAGGAATGTTAGGATTATAAGGCTAACTGGCTTTCTGGTTGTAATTTATTGTTTGGCCTTTATGGTCTAATTGGTATTGGGGTCTACTTTACTAGTACTAAGCTTGATAAGGCTGCTGATAAGGTTGTTGATAGGGCTGCTAAAAAGGTTGGGACTGCTATTTCTTTAGACTAACCAACTCATTAGTAACAGTTTGCAAGGCCTTTTTGATCTCAGTCAGCTCTGCAGATTGGTTCACAACTGGATTAACAACTTGTTGAGAAGGAGTTGGGAGAGGTGGAATAGATGTCAAGGCTAGAATTGCTTTAAGAATAGGATGAAGCTCAGGAAAAATAGGCATTGGAGGCCTTGGGTCTATTTTTCCTACTTGAATTAGGTTGTTTTCAGCTCTTATGACAAGATCATATGCTCCTGGTAAATTAGTCCCTCCCATGGATTGAATCATAATAGTGATATCACTATTGAGGGCTCTTAGATAATATAGGAAGGCATGTTGTCTTGAAGGTCTAACTATCGCTGGTATTCTATTCTATGTCCTCTAAAATCTAAAATTAAAATCCATCATATACTCCTAGGGTGCCCTTTTAATGGTAGTCAAATGCTCAACTAAGGAGAGGTGGTCTGATTTATCTTCAAATTAATTGGTCAAGGATTGACCCAACCCATCCTAGTCAACTATAGAACCAACTACTAAGCCTCTAAACCATTGTAAAGATTTTCCTTTGAGGTAAGTTTCCAACAACCTCATAGCCACATTATCTTGGGTTATGTTATTGAGGGCACAAAGGAATGCTACATCTCATATATGCTCAATAGTGGAGGTCTGATCCTCTCCTGTGAAAATAGGAAAGCTCTTTAGAGATGATATAGGTATGTCATTATTCTGCTACAAATTAAAGGGGTTGTCCTAATTGAAAGCTATGAAAGGATGTTGTCTAGCCATTGGAGGATTACAGGGAGCTTGAACTGTTGGTGCTTCTTACACTAGCTGAATTGGGGGAGTGGTTGCAAGAATGCAAGCGGGATTAGGAGTGGGATTTGAAGATTGGGATGCACTAGTTTGGGCTACTTTAGACCTCTTCTTGATAGATGGTAGCTATGTATAAACAAAAGGATTCTTACTTTTCCTGGTTGGGATCCCACTCATAAGATTAAGTGTTGATCTACATGAAAAAAGATTAGAGTCATCAGGTATGATCTCAAAACATAGTCACTACTCATACCACATAATAAATTGCATGTAAAACTTCTTATAAATTTGAGTCAATGAGTCTTCTGTCCCACCGGGCATGCCAAAAACTATTGTCACTAAGTATTGCACCCAATTTGCTAAGTGTTAAAACCCAGCAATCCTGTGAAATATGGGACTATTCTTAGGTTGTGGGTAACCTATTCGAGAATAGACCTCTAGATTAGGGGCTAACTTCCCCTTGGATAACATAAAACTAACTAACTTCTTTGAGGAAAGGAAGAAAATGCGTAAAACAAATAACTGAAATTGATTTCAAAACTAGGTGATCCACCAAACAAAAGAAGATCCACAACTGAACTAAGCTTACTGCAGCAGCAAAAAAAAATTGGACTTCACAACTTGATTCTACAGCCTTAAACTCCTTAGGAAATAGGGTACTTGAAATACAGAGAAGGGAAGATGTTTCCACAATCTTGATTTTTAGTTGCACACGAATCAACACTACAGAGTAAAGACAAATCACTGAACATTCAATTAGATCAACATGCAGATTAAGGATATAGTAAAATCACAATAATCTTGCATGAGATTCAATAAGAAGAATTTTGAAATTGTAGGGAAACAAGAAAGATCAATTTTGTATTGCTAAAAAGAGGCTAAGGACAAGATGTGTCTCTTAGAGCTACAACACTCATATCAGAGAGAATAGAATGAAGAGCTAACCTCCATCACCAAAAGTGAGAGGTATATAACTAAAACCTAGGAATCTACATTCAAATCCCACAACCTCCTAAGAATGGAAAAAAATCTCAAAATATGTTTCCAATTTGGCTAAATTGAGTACATAGATGTTGTCATTATGGAAACATATGATCCACATGAAGATCACACAGGACTGAGAGCAAGTATAGCAGAGCACATTGCAAATTTGTCTAAGTGTCAGATAGTGTTTTCACCAGTGCACCAGGATACAATTTGTGTTTGCGACGTTGAGTAAGTTCAGTGCTTGCGCACTTGAACATAGACTCTATGATGACTAATGATGACCCATCTTAGAGTGCAAGTCAGTACAACATGTATAGAATTAGTTATGACAATTTTACTGAAGACAGTGTTAAGCCGACGGGACAGAATATGAAGGCAGAATTGGTAAAGAGTTAAGGGATTATTTTTTTAATCAAAATAATGACTTATAAAGGGACAAAATCCTAGATGTTAACTCTTGGATAAATATATATGGAAGCTGACCATGTAAAGTTATTATCTTTAATAACTTGTATATATATGTAATTGTAATTGCAAGAAGAGAAGTGATGATGTAATATTGTAATCATATGATGTGAATGTAAGAGTAGTGAAAAGATATTGATGCAAGCAGCATAAGGTTATATACCTTAATCCATTTTGTAATAAGTATACATTATATATTACTTGTTTGGGCAGTGGGCTCATTTGGTAATCAAATTTTGTATTGACAACTCCTAATAGGGTTGAGGCTTCTAACAAGGCCTATAGTCCCTTAATCAGGACTGATACACTATATGCTTGTAATAGACTCCTAACAAGGTCAACATCCTTAACAAGATACTTTTGATTAGTGGATCTTTGTGGGTATCATCCCCATCGGGGTTTTCCCTTGGCCAGGGTTTCCTCGAGAACATATCATGTGTTATGAGTTCTATATTTCCATTGCTATGCATATTGTTTAGCTTCTTATGTTATGCATGTATAAAGCTAATATGTTATATCGATAATTGGGAAAAAGAGAAAGTTTTTAGAATATTGATTCAGCCCCCCCTCTCAATATTCCCTATTTCTAACAAAATAGACCCACGAGGCTGCATCATAAACTCGGATGCTAGATTCCTGAGTTTTTAGGAGTAGCGGAGAAAGTGGGAGCCTAAAAAAAGATGGTCAAAAGAAGACCATTCTACCCCTCTAAGTAATGAACTAAACATATTCTGGCGATAATTTATAAAAAAACCATTGCCAGAATTCACATTAATAAGTTATGCAATGACTTATCATAAAAAAGAACCCATCCCACTAAGACAAAAAATGGATTTAATATATTTTAAAATGGTCTCAACCCAAAAAATGGGGAAACACATTTTAAAACAATTACAATTAAATAATAAAACCCATTTATGCCTAAATAACATATGGACCTAAAAACCTTAAGACCCTAATTAAATGACTTTGAACCCAAAATGGCGAAAGCACATTTACCAATTTTCACATAAAATACAATTTTTTCAAGAAAACATGACATCAAAATCAATCCTCAACCCTAAAAAGAAGGGGAGGAATGAAAAATAAGTTCATAGATCAAAACCCTCATTCGAAAAAAAATGGGAAGTGTTGGCTTCGAACTCTTCAAAAATGGTAACTGGCAAGTTTCCAAGAACACTAGCAGTCGAAAATGGAAACATCTGGCACCTTTCCCCTCCTGGCATCATACTGTTGAAGTAAGCACTTGATTCTCCTAATTATTCAATTTTTTCATTTCATGTAAGTTCAACTATGAGGGCACTGAAATGGCTTAATTCCTCTGTTATTTTTATTTTTGTGCATTTGGCTCCTTCAAGGACTTTGTAAATGTATAGCATTATGAGTTGTATTGTCTTGTTTTTTATTCACTGAATAATGTACTCATTTGGCATGGCTCCTTTGGAACTGTATGAGACTAGGGCATGGCCTCCATGTTTTCTTCTTGTTAATGGTTGATAAATATGGGTTGCCGAGGCACTAGTGGCTTTCAACTCTATATATTGATCAATACAATGACAATGTTTTGTATTTTCATATTTGTTAGAACTATGGAATGAACTATTCCAGTCAGGAGTGAATGTTTTATTTTGTATTCACTGTTGGATTTTGGGGCCGAGGGCCATGAACTATTATAACTTGTTGTAGATGGTGCATGGAGGATTCGCCATATTAATTTTAGGGCACTGGATAATGATAGCATACCATTGTGAAAACATAAAGCACCATCTGTACTTTGCTTCACTGTTTGTTCCCTGATTGGGGTCAAGGACATAACTCATTAACATTTCACTCAATGGTCATGAGTGATCGATCTGCATATATTTATATTTAATTCTTCATATGCTCATTTCTTGGGGTTTAACTACAAACCAAAAGATATGCATTGCTATTGCATTTTGAAATGACTTGTTAAAATTGAGGGCATGACATGCTGGCAGTGACCTAGGGCCCGTGAATGTTTTCAAGGTGTGAATGACTCACTACTGGCATATGGCTTGGAGCCCGTGAACAATCATACCCTAGCATTTTTTTGATCATTGGCATGCTGTGAGATATGATGTCCATTGTTTATCTGAATTGAATGCATGCCTAGTCTACATCATACTATCGTTGTAGCACTGTCTTCTCCTTCACGTACATCCGGTGAACCCATGTAGCTTCATTGTTTATATTTCATGTCATGTAGTGCCCCAATGTTGTTATTATAATGCTAGCCATGGATATAGTTTGCATTTATTATTGCAGATGTATCCATGCATTATGTTATTGTTAATGTGGATTGGTCTTATCTTTACCTTCACTGCAATGGGATACTATTGATAATGTCATTTCCTACTTATTTGGTGACCCGTGAGCTTGACATTCTTTATTTGTTAATGCCCATTGTCAATGCTAGACCGTGAGCTTCTGGATTTGATCTCGTTTGATTGGACTTTAAAATGCTACCACTATTGTGTGTTTGGTTCTATTACAAGGTGCCATTATTGTGATGAGGTGTCATACTATACTCTATCTCGGGTACATGTCGAATGTTTATTGTCACACTTTCTTATGACATTGCATTCTTTAATACATAGGTCTATGTTCTATTGTACCATGTAGATATACTAGTTTGATGATCATGTTGTATGTATGTTGTCTATTGTTGAGGAATGACATTGAATATCTTGCTTCATCATGTTTCTCAAGTCTTACCACTAATTAACACATGAAACCTATCCATTGTCTCCTATGATGACATGACATCTCATTAAAGGCATGGTGTCACTATCTTTGTATGCTTGGAGAGGCACGGGCTTGCTTTACCAATTAGAGTATTGCTCCCCCATTTTGAACATTGGTGATGCCATTCATGCAATAAGATGTCCATTTGTTTACTGGATCCATGCTTGTTGTAGCTATACTAGCTTCCTCCACAAGCCAGGAGAACAAGGTATTGGATCATTTTATGAATCTAACTACCATTCAAACTTGAGGGAAAGTTGGATGTGTGACCCTGGTTATCATTGGATCTATCTATCTAGCATAGATGTTGATATATTGTCGATAACTAGCATAATGTATTTGGTTGTTTACTTGGTGCCATCATGGTTCACTGTGCCATGCTATATCTTTTCTCTTCTATTTGTCAGTTGGATTACTTGTTGACACCGAGTAAGCAACATTGCAGTTGTTAATCAGTGTGAGCCTACTATTCTTAAGGTCCATGAATGTATTGTGACACTATCCCTATTTGATATGGTATGCTATTTTGGTGATATAGTGGCCTATTTGATAGTACATTGTCTGATGTTTATATCTCATTTACTTAGCTTATAATGTAGATTTGGACATGCTTCATGTCATGATGTACCTTTCTTTAGTATTAGATTGTACCTTCATTTGACATGTTGATGATGTATGCCCCTCCCTAAGAATCTTCCAATGCCCCCTTTGGTCATGCTCCATTTGATTTATCTTCATGATTCTTGAGTGTCCCCATTGATGATGCATCATTTGGTTGTTTCTTTGTTGACCATGGGTGTTCTTGGCCCGTGATGCAGTCACTAACAAGGAAACTTGAGGTTTTCCTATCATGATTTGCATCAAAGGTCAAGGTCATTCATTTGGGACCCAACATCCTTGGATTATTTTCTGATCAGCTTCTCCTGTATTTGTGCATGGAAAAAACATGTCAGTGAAAAACATGGTGTTTCTTTTCTTTCTAGAGCCTTTTATGCACATGCCCTAAGCACAACCTTTCCTAGAGGTGTATGGCTGAGTGTATATATGCATCTTGTAAATACTATGATACTAGACATTTCTTAGATCCACGGATCTAACCCATACCTTCTCCTCTCTTCTTTTAGGTTCTGAACACCAGATCTAGACACCATTACTAGGAAATGTCTGGTACCCCCGTATCTTAATTGATTACTTTATGAATATCTTCACTCATTCATCCAATTCTAGTAATGGCTATGCTCATGGCATGTGTGAGCTTGAACAAATATTATTTTTAGTTCTTTCCATTTTGTACAACATACTTATCATTGATACATGCACATGTAATCTTAGATGTAGTTCATTTCCTTTTTCTTGTATGTACCTTGAAATGAACACAAATTTTAAGAAAGACCACTAATAATTTCAAACTAGGGTGGATTAGTCTAACTTAGTAACTTGACATCTTCAAATGAATAAAATACTGATAACACTTAAGAAGTGGAGGCATTACCTCCTTCCTATAGATTTTTTTGTGTTCATAGATAATCAGACCTAAAGATACATCAACATAAAAAATAAGCTAAGCACTAGACATCTCAAATTGATGGAGTATCTGTAGGCCTTTACCATCACTATCAAGTACAAGAAGGGACAAATTAACAAGGTGGAAGATGCATTGAGAAGGAGATTGCTAAAAGCCAAGGAAGTCAAACTCCAAAGTATTGGGATACATAGCTTCAAGAGCCTTTACAAGGATGATGAAGACTTCTCAGAGGCTTATAAGGTATGATATGATTTTCAAAATCATTTCCATAGCTAGTTTGCTGAATATACCTTGCAGAGTGGGCTATTATTCAAAGGGATTCAGTTATGTGTTCCCAAGGGATCAGTGAGAGGAAATCTCATTCAAGAAAATCATAATGGGAGCATTAGTGGTCATTTTGGCATCAACAAGACAATGGAGCTAGTCCAAAGGTTCTACAATTGGCCCAAACTACCTAGGGATGTAAAGAGATATATGGAGCAATGTTTCATATGCATGAAAGACAAAGGAGGAGCCAGAAATGAAGACCTATACCAGCCCTTACCCATTCAAAATAGGCCATGGGAATTCATCAGCATATACTTCATAGATGGGCTTCCTAAGACCAAGACATGGTTGGATAGTATCTATGTGGTGGTAGATAAGTTTAGAAAGATGAGCCATTTTATCCCTTGCAAGACAACTCATGATCCTATCCACATAGCTCATCTCATTTTCAAGGAGGTTGTGAGGATCCATGGACGTCCTCTTAGCATTGTGTCAGATATAAATGCAAATTTCATGGGCCATTTTTGGAGGACCCTATGGAGAAGATTGGGTACTAATTTGTGTTTTGCCTCAACTTACAATCCCCAAATGGATGGTTAAACGAAAGTGATCAACAAGGTACTAGGTAACTTGCTAAGGTGCCTAACTAATGAGTATGGTTAGACATGGGACTTAGTCCTCCCTTGAGAAGAGTATGCTTACAATGAAAGTGTGAACCAAACCATTGGTAAAAGTCCTTCTGAGGTAGTATATGAGATGCATGAGATGCACCCAAGAGGATTAAATGAACTTAGAGACTTAGGAAGCATGGAATATACAAGTGGACATATAGTTGACTTCTTCCAAACCATGAAAGAGGTCAAAGAACAAGTAAAAAGGATCCTAGTAGAAGTAACTCAAAATTTGAAGGAAAAAGTATATGAGAAGAGGAGGGATGTTCAATTTGCAGTAGGTGAATATGTCATGGTACATCTAAACAAGTCTATAATGTAGAAGGGAGTGCCTACCAAGCTATAGATGAAGAGGGTAGGACCATGTAAGATTATGGCTAAGTATGGAGCCAATGCCTACAAGGTGGACCTTCCTCAATATTTATCCATTTCACCAGTCTTCAACATTGCAGACCTGTTCAAGTATAAGGGTCCATTGAATGACTTCAATTAGAACACTCAGGAGGTATAGTTAGATGTTAATCCAGTATCCATACCTTCAAAGCCCAAGCCTCTAGAAGAGATGATACTAGAATATAGAGTAAAGAAGAAGACTAGATAGAGGGTCTACATGGATAATTTAGTATAGTGGAAGGGTCACCCTGAATCTGAAGCTATATGGCTGGAAGAAAGTGACTTCAAACAATTAGGCATTGATCCTTCTCTCATATCCCCTGTAGTGAATTGATTTCTTTTGTGTAGAGGGGAATCATGGTGTAGGAGCACCTAAGGGTTGGGTAAACCAATCCATCTTTTTTTTTTTTTTTTTCCTTGTAGCCATCTCTATTAAATGTTTTTTTTCCTACTTAGGTCATGTTGACCAAGGTTTGAGATCCAATAGGTATTAGGGGTTAAATATGGTCCTATGTCTTAGGTCTTCATACTAATGTGTTAGAGTTTCTTTCTTGGGTAAGTGTAGGTGATGTCACTATGATGTCATAGGAATTAGGGTGTGTGAGAAATCATATTTGAGTCTAATAAACAGCTTATAACTCCATAGGACCTTACCAAGGTCTATGGTGTGCAAGATTGTAAAAAGCTGTAAAATTATTGTAAAAGTTGCATAGAAACTTTTGCAACTTTTGAAAGTTGCTTGGACCAAAGTTTTCCAAATGCCCTAAATCATCCCAGGAGTGCCCTAAAGCCAACCTAAGACTATTCTTAGACTATTTAAGGTTTTCTTGGACCAAATCCCAAGGTTGGACATTCTACTATACGTAGATTTCATTCTGAGAGTGTGAACAATGTGTGGGAGCTTGATATAGCTTTTTTATCAGTAGATTTAGTAGAGATAATTTGCACCTACAACATATTGTTAGCGATATAATTTATTGATTAATTTGATTCTTCTTTTTTTTGGAACTCTAGTGATATTTACAATAACTTCACCATTTCAGTATCTTTTTATAGTGATTGAATATTATGCTTGTTTGTTTCCATTACTTGAGGCCCACAACTTGTAGTTACATAGTCAAATTTTCTATATTTTCTTGATGGTTATTACCATTCTATCTTTGGCACACTTTTTTAAGCCTTATTTATTAGATGACATGATTTATCTCTCTAACTCATCCATCATTATTAACTCTCTTTGTGACTAGAGTACTTATTTTGAGTTCTTTTCCAATGTGATTATCAAATCTGCTTGCATATTTTTTCAATAAACCTTTTGGAAGACATTATTTCATATGGTTGAGGATTATTTTGTTTGGTTCAGCCTTCATACTAGAAGCTTGACTCATTGTATATTGTATCGTTTCTTTAAAAAGATGTTTATATTTGGAGTATTTTTGGGGGTGTGGGATTTAATTTTCTCATGGGAGCTTCATTTATTGGCACCTTCACTTTTTTTGTCTAGAATTCTTGTGCCTTGGATAGGATTTACATACATATGTGTTTCATGGTAGAGATCCTTTCTTGCTAGTTGGAAAACTCATTCTTTACATGACATTTCTTTCTAATTTTTGCATTGAGCAAGTCAACTCTATATTTTCCTTGAATGATATATTTTTTTCCAATGGCTTGAGCTTCCTTGGTAGGAAGTATTTCTTCTTATTCTAACATTATTCACTTACATTAGTTAGCCCAGATCCATTGACACTTAAATCGCATGATTGGTCAACTTGTGATAGATTAATTTTTCTCTACTATTCCTCATGTGATTGATCCAACATTAGTCATCAAATATAATAATCTAATTTAATATTTGTACACTTTTATAGGCTCCATTAGAGGCCATGCTTAATAGTTATTGATCATTGATTGGTCAATAATCATTAAAATAAAAGAGAATCTTGTGATGTGGGAAATCCATGTTTTGTCTCATTATCATTGGAACTATTTAGTGCTAAGATCCGTAGACTACATATTTCCTATCTTCATTGGTATATCAAGGTAGAACCTTCATATTTAATCCAACATCCTATGTGAAGTGGATATTTTGACTGATTATCATTTTCTTGGTGCAATATTCACTACATTGTGTTTTGTGGTGACATTGAATAGTGGGGCCCACTCTTTTAACACCTATGACCTTATAAATTATTACCTTTCCTTCTTCATTTTGTATCTTTGCGTGAAAAATTATGAGTCTACTTTCAAGTTTTAGGACACACATGTCAAAGAGGGTTGTTGATTTGTTTAAAAATAACTAAAACATGCCTTTTATCAAATTGATGTAATAGATGCAATCTGGGATAAAAAAAAATCAAATGAGATTTCAAGAAAAAGGTTCTTTTGATAGCTTCATCATGTTGCATGTATTTTTTCAATATTTTTTATTTTTAATATTATTTTTAAATAGTTGCTACAATAGGTCATTAGGTCATAGATTTTCACTATTAAGTTCATAACTTTTGGTCTAAGCTCTTTGATGTTAGGTCTAATCTCTTTGAACTCTCATTATGTATTTCTCTTCTGATCTTTCAAATTAGATTTCATAATGCAAAAACCTTAATGAAATATGGAATATCTTATAGAGTCTCTTGGGTAATCCAAATAAGATGAGGAAACTCAATTTGAAGGATGAACAAATAAGTTTAAATCCAAGTGATTTTTACAATATCTAGTTTTTCTTATAATCTAATCTCAATTCTCTTAGACTAGAGATATGTAACTGTATGAATACTAAATGGGTAAATAATTGAATCTCTAAATTCTCTCCAAGTTAAGTCATAATTATTTAGTCTTTATTTCTATATTTTCAGATACTATCGATGCTCTTGGTTGTGCACACAAAATTCCTTATCTCCATAGATTTATAGCTCAAATCACAAGGGAATAAGAAAATTTGGCACGTATGGGCATATTGAAGTTTTTTATTTCTCATACACTTCTTTTAAGGGATTAAAATCCAAAGGATTTAAGTAGAAAAGTAAATATGAAACAAAAGGATCCTAAGTCTTATGGGTATGCTAAGGATTCTCCTTCATAGAACACCCCTAAGTCTAGGACATATTCTAAAGAGGAATCATCTAAAAAGAAGTTTAAATATTGATATTATAAAATGTTAGGAAATGACAAGTATAGTATCAAAATAGTAATATTTATGACTTCAAACATCTTATTAAAAATATAAACATCAAGATGTCCTATCAATGTCTCCTCCTTCAACTTGATCATCACAATTATTAGCTACTTCAATAATATAGTTAGTAATTTAGGATTTTCACATGACATTAATAAGATGAAATGAAATTTAGTATTGGTAATCTATGATTCCTAAAAAGGGTAGGTGACTTCTTAACATTTTTCTATTAGATCATACGATATCTTCTGTGGATATGTTCTCTTCTTTTGAGCCTCGTCAATCTTCTAATATATATTGATAGCTATAAAAAAAAATTTAAAAGTTTGTGGGAAAGGTTCTATTGAAATGGGAGAGGGAAAATTTAATGATATTAAATGTATAGGTTTCCTTGACTGCTAATCTCCTTTTACTTTATCAAATTTCCCAAGGAAAA
>BSBK01010773.1:0-52500 GCA_027943335.1 Chamaecyparis obtusa | reverse complement strand
ACAATTCTGGCACGCCCGGTGGGACCAAAGTTTAGATTCATGTTCAAGGTATGCTATCTCTGATATGCTGATAACATACTACAGACCTAGAAGAGGTCATTCTATTGCATATTTGGCGACTCTGGAAGGTCTACTATTTTCAAAGATCAGTGCTGGTATGTTTCAAATCTTTCATATTCAAATTCCAGCTGATTACATAGTACGGACCTTAGAGTGGTTAGTATTCAAGTACATCTGGTAGCTCCATTGGTTTTAAGAGATGGTGACCCAATTTCTAATAGAGCTTATGAAGAAAATAGACCCTTTTGATGGCAAGACAATTTGCATTTTCACCCTTTAATCAGGGTAGTCCATTAAATTTTGCCCAGTACCATGATGTGCCCTTGGCAGCACTAAAAAGTATACCTGATTCCATAGGTGAAGGGCAGACAACTTCTTTTGAGCACATAAGAGATGTGGCTACTATCTGTAGCATACACAACATCTCAGAGGAGGATGTTGCCACCAAGTTGTTGGCTACCTCTCTCAAAGGGAAAGCTCTTGAATGGTTTAGGACTCTAGCAGTTGGCTCCATTACTTCATGGGATAGACTTGGAGATCTCCTTAGCAAATACTTTGAGGGTATTTTGGACTCTTTGTCTCTAGTAGAGAAACTCCAAACCATGAAGAGAGATCCTTGAGAATAGATGACTGATTTTAATGGTAGATTACTCAAAACATGGAATAGGATTCCAATTAATATAAGGCCTTCAGTAGATTGTGCTTTCCTTTATTTTTTGAATGGCCTAACTAGTGATATATCTGTCATGATTCAATCCTTAGGGGGTACTTCGTTACCTCAAGCTTTTGATTTAGTTGTAAAGGTAGAAAATTGTTTAATCCGGGCTGGTATGATAACCCCAAGGCCACCCATGCCTATCTCTCCCAATCTTCCACCCACTATACCTCTGCAAATGCCTCCATTTACTCCCATGCCCTCATTAATAGAATGTCAAGCCAGCACTAGCTATGGGAGGTCCATAGGTGACCCTTCTCAAGAGCTACTCAAATTGAGAAGTGATCAACAAACAATAAACAAAGAGATGATGAGCCTGTTGTAGGCTCTAACCAAAGAGTTAATCACTATAAAAGGGCAGAGTCTGGAGGATGGATCACTTTATCAATAATAGGATCAAAGTGCTAACCAGCAGTGCCAAGTTCAAGAGCAATCATATCAGCAAGATAGGCCATAGTATCAAGGAAAGCATCAAACCAAAAGGCAAAATTTAGTAAAGATGCCTTTCCATCCATATAACCTAGTCAGGAGAACATTCCTAGTACAAAACATCAATGCCACTGGTAGTCACCTGAACCCATTCTTTGGGAAGGAGGCTGCAGATTTTCTGCTTGTTCTCTTGAACTATGAACTTCCTGATGGAGAAAGGTCAGAAGTGTTACAATAGGAGATAGTGGCCTCTCAAGCACATTCCCCTAAGGATGGAATGCAACAAGTGACTAGACAAGAGACTCACAAAGTCCAAATCCCAAGCTCCTATCCTGGTAAGTCCACTAACACTTCTGTTGAATTTCTAAGCTTTAGAATTTCTCCTCCAATTTAGAATATTAGTCAACAAGAGCCCTATCTCCATGCATTTTTAGAGCCCATTCATGACCCTGTCTTAGATTTCTAGCCACTTCATCCTATTCCTATAAATTAGATACCTAAAGGGTTTGATTTTCTAAATGATAATGAGCCCTATAAGCCAATTCTTAAAGAGTCCACTACACCTCAAGCACTTTTAGGCCACTAGGAAGAGGATGATTTTTGTCTTTTAGGTACACTTTTTCATGATAATCATGAGGAGCAGGGAAGGCTATTACATCAAGATGAATTAGAGCAATCAGATCAGGATAAGAAAGAAAGTGAGGAAGGTGAGAGCCCAGCTAATCTTTTTGAGGAGATGCCTTCTTACATTGAGCAAGATGAGGAGGTTGATAATGTCTCAATTGCAAAATTTAGGCCAGTCTGCAATAAAGTGAGGGAGGAATCTAAGGAATCATATTTCTTGGACCATGAGGAGGGGCCAGCGATTGTCAAGAATATGAGACAATTTGATACCTTTGATGAGCTATTGGATGTTCCAACTGATGAAGAGGGTGGTCCACTAACTGCAAAAGAAGAAATATTATGGCAGACTATCATGGAGGGATAGAATTTTTATCTTGTTGAAGTTATTAATGAGATGCATCTTGATAGTAGCAAAGGGAGCCCCAAGTTCATTTTTTGCAGGGGTTGCCCCTTAAGGTACTTAGCAAGAATGGAGGCTAGCAGTAAAGAACTAGTCATGTTTGTTTCCAAACATGAGTGTTCAAATGAAGCTGAAGCTGAAGGTGAACATATAGTTCAGCAAGGACAAGCTCAACTCACTTACCCACCCTTGGGTAATGAAAATAGGAATCTGATGGTGGAGATGAGTCAATTTATTTGTCTTTCAAGAGGAAGTGCATCGATTCTTCACACAAATATGTGTACTTAATTCCCTATTTGCCATCCTCATGCATGTAAAATATTGTATCCTAATGAGGAAAGGTAGCTATTTCAGCCTACCAGTGAATGGTTTTGTTTGACCAGGTTTCTGTAACTAGTTAATTTAGGATAGGTTAGTTTTCTTTCTTTCTTCCAAGTTTTCTAGCCTAGTTCCCTATTTTGTAAGAAGTGTCTGTGCACAAGTTGTGTCCCTCTATCATAATTTTGTGCTTAGTATGACCCCATGCCCAATGGATTGCATCAAGGCCATTGGTTTTCCATGTCTAGCAGGCTGACATCGAGCAGAAATCACCAAAATGTTACCCAAATTTTTCTATGCAAATTTGGCTAAAACCTATCCCAAGGTCTTTATTTTTATCTTGCCGAGCATCCCTGAAAATTTCATGAATTTATGACTTGTCTTCTAGCCTTTGCAAATTTTCTAATCCCCTGGTTTGTAGTCAAAAAAATTTTAAAAAGTAGCTGTTGTGCTAAAAAACCCTAGCAAACCCTAGGTCACATTCTAATTTTGTGTTACCTTTTCGGGCCACTTAAATCCCTCTATACGCACGTGCCCTTTAAAAGTGACCACCTTCATGTTTTAAGTCTCTAGTTTGTCAGGCAGGGTCCCATTTAATATTTCCTACAAATGCCTAAGTCTCCCGACAATACTTTCCAACGTGGCTCCCCTTTTAACTTGTGGCTGTCACATGTTCACATGGAATCTTCTGAGCCCATGCGATCATGTGACAGGGTGACACCTCTCTTGGTGGGCCCAATTCTTAGTTGATATAAGATCCAACGGTTATCACATGATCTCATGGAATCTTATGATCCCATGCGATCATGTGATAACCATTGATATGATATCAGCATCGCAGTGCTTCAACTTTGTGTGGATCTACTACCACGGTGTCCTACATGGAAGCATCTCATTGGCCGAGGGTGATGATTTGGATAATATGTCAGAACAATGAGGTGGATCTTTTGTCAGTGGGCCTGAAGCTTTCTGTGACAAGGACAAGATCTGATAGATGGCATAAGATCTCATAGGGTCTATTAGAGCTATGTGAACTTGAGACAATTGTCCGATCAAAGGCTTATAAAGGTGGGTCCACGCCAAGTCATGCTGACGTGAATGATTCTCAAAGGTGGAAAGGATAACAAGGCCTTGGTTCTGTGTTGTCAAATGGGCTGATGTGTAAAGCTTTTGATTGGTCATGATTTGGTGATGTGGAAATCTATCGGTGGGGTCGACTATCCTAGCGAGATGGAAAGGAAGAAAGATCTATGGTGGTCATGTGATCACATGGAATCTTTTGAGCCCATGCAATCATGCGACCACCATCTGATGTAGGGTCCAGGTTCCTTTGACTTTTGAGGTGTCGGTCTTCTCCGATGTGCTCATTTTCTATTGGGCGCTACTGATGACGTGGTCTTTTGACTTTTCAAGGGGCCCATGACTATTGTAAAATTGATATGAGCCACCCAATCTATTGGGAAATAAAAGGATCAATGATCACATTTTAAACCAAATCCTGCTAGTTGTTATATTTCAAATTTAAATATCTCTGAAAAAGATTTTTTGCCAGTATTTGATTTGCAGGATGCAAAGCGGCAGGGTAGCTAAAGAATTTATGCCTCCAGGACAATTGCAGTTGGAGAAGATAAGGAGGAGGTCTGGGTAGCTATCATAGGTCATTTCTTGTCCCAGTGAGGTATCATTTTAGCATTCATGGCAGGCCTATTGCAGAAAAGTTGATGGATCCAGGTTGCTTGTCAGCAGGTTGATATAGTACAGGGATGGGTATGCAAAGATGAATATCTGATCAGTTGAGATATTTGTAGAAGTAATATTTATGATCAAACTTGATTGATTTAGGGTTTGTTATTATATTGTAAATCTATAACCCTAGTTAGGTTTTTCTCCCACTTGTTTAGAGGAGGTGTATATATTGTATTTTTTGGAGCTTTTGAGCTCAAAGTTAGACAATTGTAAAAAGAAATTCATTTTTCTTAAGAGTTATCTATGGAATTTTCTCTACGTTCTAGCTTCTATAGTTGTATTCTCCCATTGATAAATTCAAACATTGTAGAGGTATTTCGTGACAATTCTTCATGTCCCTATGCTTCCTTGTCTGAGTTCATCTCTTAATGAATTGAAGTCTATGCAAGTTTTCAATGACAACTTAGGGTTCCTGATCCCTCTTACTTTCTGTAATTGTGTGTGTTATTGTGCTTAATCTGATTTAGATGTTTTTATGGGTATACGTCAACCCCCTAACAGTCTTGTCTCAATCCTACACTGAATTGCAGAAGTGAATGTCTGCTTGCAGGTCATAAGTTGTGTCTTATGTTTAGGCCCTCCTATGAAACACTTATGCAAGCCTATTCAATAAGTTGTGACCTACTAGACCTAAGCCTTTCATTAATTCTATCCCTCTATGCTACAATTCATACCCTAATTTTGGTGTATCACCTAGTAGGTAGTTTGCTTTCAATCATTTCCCTTTCATGCATTCCTTCTATCCCTTTCCCTCAAAAGATTTACTTTTCATGTCTAAAAGAAAATTAAGGTGATTATCCAAGAGGAACCTGTATGGTCAAAATGTGACCACACTTCTATGAATCCTTACATGTAAGGAAACTCAAGAATGAGCCCTCACAAATCGATCCATAGCTCTCTATGCATGGAGTTGCAAGATTTTTAAAATTGCTCTCAGCTAGAGCTATAAACTCATGACCTTGCTAGTCAACCACACAACGAGAGATTCCAAATCAAAGACAAGGGCAAGAGTGCCAATATCTCCAATGAAATCAATATGAATGCAATGCAATGCAACATATATGAGTATGCAAATTACTCTATGAAAGTGCAAGTACAAATTATGCTATGAAAGGAAAGTACAAAGATTACAACCTTCCTAATTAGGCTATGTGAGATTAAACTATTGCATAAAAGGAAATCTACACTAAGAATGCCATTATCATGCAACTATGAAAGCAAATATGAAACTAGATGAAATGCAACAAAAGGATTCAAAGCTTGGATGCAAAATTGTCTTCAAGAAAGCTCCAAATAGACCTAGAGAACCTACAACATAATAATAGCATAAAAACATGATCCTAAAATGAGGAGGAGAGCTCTCTTTTTATAAGAATTGAGGTGAAATGGACCATTGAGATTAAGAGGCAAAAGACTTAATCAACGATGGAGCTTGAAAGATGAGCAATCCATGTGCACAAGTATCCTCCAATAGGAAAATAGGAGTTGACTTTTGTGTCCATATGAGACAAAAAGTACTTTTTCCCTTTTTATAAAATAAGAATAATGTTTTATTTGTGCAACTTAGGATAAGAGGAAAAGTGGGGGCTTTTTATTTAATAAAAGGGGAGGAAATATTCCTTTAAATTAAATAAACACTTTGGAATAAAATGGTTAGCCCAAGGCAAATAATCGAAAATGATGAAATTAGGATTTGATCAAGAAATTGATATGTTGAAAAATATTGATTATTGATAAAACTAATTCAAAGATAAATAAATCAAATAAATGGGGCCCAAAGTCTAGGTGACCATTTTAGGGTGCATACATTTGCCCCTCTTTCACTAATGTGTGATCAATCTGGGAACACATGCAGTCAAAGAAGAATTGAAATGTGAGATCGATCTGGGATCACAAAACATCTCAGATGTGAGGTCAATTTGGGATCACACCTGGACAAACATAGACAAAGGATTCTGGACATGAGGTCGATTCAGGATCATATCCAAAATAAGAGATAAGAATCTCAAGCTTGAGTGAAATCTCACCAAAGATGTCTGAATCAAGAGAATCAGGGATGAGAATCCCATAGATATTGCCCCCTCAGAATCGAAATCAAAATCAGGTAGAGGAGAACAGTAGATTGATAAAAGATGATCAAATCATAATCAATCACAATCAAAGATAAGGTTAATAAGATAACCACTAAGTAATGAAACATTCCCCAGTGATGAATTAGAAGAAAAGAAGTAGGGTGAATGAAAGACTAGAAAATTGAGAGACATGGAAAGGAAGAAATTCTATCAAAGATCAAAGAATTATGCCTCAAAAGGGTTTGTCAACTACACAGAAGAGGGTGAAGATTTGAAATGTGATTTTGACTATCAAGATGACCTTAGATTTTGATTTTGAGTCTGAAAATAGATCCAAGATGTCAAAATTAGCTAGAGGTGCAATTTTCACGTGATTCTGAGGTGTTCTGAAAATTAGGTCAAAAAGTCAAAATGTTATAGATAAGAAGCGAAAGACATGATCGAGAAAAGGAAAGGTGAGCGCAGTTGACCAACTAGTCCATGAAATATAAAAGAAGAGCTCTCTCCATATGAAAGATGCAAAACTAATCTAACATGACCCTAAAAATGCAAGCTACTATGAAAAGTGGTTGACTTGCAAGGTCACAACGCTTATAGACATCTAATTATCATCATCGAGAATTATTGGTAGCATCATAAGATCATACAATACACACTAGTATAACTATGGGCATATGAATATGATCTGTATCAGATAGGAATGTGGGAATTCTACCTAGGCATCAAAGACATGTAGGTCAAGATGACTAGTGCAGTGAGGTTCCCTAAGTTTGATATGGCAAGATTATGCTTGTATCAAGACACATGAAAGTCAGGATAACTAGAAGCACGCACTCGCATAAAATAGTCAAGGATAATACCTTGTAGATCTTAAGTGTCAAGTAAGACCAGCATAAATGCTCATGATAGTTAGGATCAACAAAATATTCCCACAAGCAGATAAAGAAATAAAACATGTTCTCATACCCTCAGTCTTCTAGCTATGCATCATCGAAAACTTCTGAGGGAGAGACCACTCATCAAAGAAATCCTCATAGATAGCACACAATGAAAAATAAAGTCAACATATCTCAATGAGTTGATTGTTTAAGTGTGTGTGTGTTGGTCATAGAGTCAGACTCTGGTTATCACATCTGCTAGTGAGAAATATTGTATCACACCAAACTATTGGGTAAGA
Organism: Chamaecyparis obtusa; assembly: GCA_027943335.1. Lineage (NCBI taxonomy): Eukaryota > Viridiplantae > Streptophyta > Pinopsida > Cupressales > Cupressaceae > Chamaecyparis > Chamaecyparis obtusa. The sequence continues at coordinate 44,959 of BSBK01010773.1, read as the reverse complement.
CATCTGATAAGTGTCAAGAAACACTTGACGCAAGGGTGGTGTTGAAAAACACCTATTGTGGAATGCCCCAAGAGACAAATGCACCAAAAGGACCTATGCTAATAGTTATGCCCCCTATACAAAGATAAAGACCAATTCCAAACTAAGTCAAATAAAGTCAAGGCATGATGGAGAATGGCTAAGTGTCGAGGACGCATGCTAAGAGACAAGGGTGCAAAGGCCTTGAGTAGCGCATGTTTCCAGGTTTTCACTGCTTGGATTTTTATTGCAATTTTTTCTCTTTTTTTCATTTTTTTGTATTTTGCTACCAAGGCACCTATTTCTAGGTTTTCACCAAGGCACTTTTTCTATTTTTTTGAATTTTTTGTACTTTTTTTTATTTTTTTGTGTTTTTTTAGGACCTTTTATGCTTTTTAGGATTTTTTCAGCATCATATATCAATTTTTGTGGAATTTTTTCAGGATCATAAAATATGTACAAAGGATCCCCCCTAGACAAAATAGGCATCATGGATAGAACTTCTTAAGGTGCAAAACATTGATGGGATCGGGGAGCTGCTCTCCCTCTTCATCAATTAAAAAATAAGCACCTGTCCCAAAAGCCACAGTAATAACATATGGTCCAAGTCAATTAGGTTCAAACTTTCCCTTTTGTTCTCTATTTTGTTGATTCTTAGGATTCTCATGCAAGACAAGATCTCCTACTTCAAATTCCCTAGGGTGAACCTTCTTGTTGAATGCCTTCGACATACGCTTCTGATACACTCTCATGTGATCAAAGGAAGCCCTGCGCTTCTCATCTAGAAGTTCTAATTCCTATAACCTCATGGCATGACAATCTTCGTCTATTACTAGACCTTTAAGAGAGACTCTGAGTGAAGGGATCTCTACTTCTAAAGGTAATACTACTTCAACGCCATAGGTAAGGGCAAAAGGAGTAGCCCCTATAGGTGTGTGAATACTTGTCCTGTAAGCCCATAGTGCTGGATTGATTTGCAAGTGCCAATCCCTACCATTCTTGTGTACTGTCCTATGAAGAATCTTGAGAATGGTTTTATTAGAGGCTTCTTCTTGTCCATTTCCTTGTGGAAAATAAATAAAGGACCAATGTTGATTGATTTTAAACTTTTTGCATAAATGCTTTAGGTCCTTATTCTTGAATTGACCTCCATTGTGAGTGATGATCTTAGAAGGTACTCCAAATTGGAAAATAATATGATTCAGAATAAAGAGTGAAACTATTTTTCTTGAGGCAATAGAAAGAGGGACTGCCTCTACCCATTTCGTGAAATAATTAGTAGCTGTGATGATAAACTTATGTCCACCTGATGATGAGTTGGGGTGAATTTTCCCAACAAGGTCAAAGGCCCAGTGCTAAAATGGCCAATGAGAAATGGAAGGAATTAGCTCCCTACCTAGAGCATGAATCAGGTTTCCATGTTTTTGACATTTCTTGCAAGACTTAGAGAAAGCTACTACATCTATTTTCATTGTGGGCTAGTAATACCTCACCCTAAGCAACCTTCAAGCCATGGCAAGACCATTGGAATGTCCACCACAAATGCCCTCATGGATGTCAACTAATGCTTGGTCAAATTCCTCCTTTTCCAAGCACCTAAGAAGTGTCCCATCTAAACCCCTCCTATACAAATCACCAGAAATAAGGGTGTGGTGAGAGGCATTGTGAACAAGATTTCTTCATTTAGATTAGTTAAATGATTCGAGAATGATGCCATCGAAAAGGTATGAATACATAGCACTATAGCAGGAAGACTCATGTGTGACAAGGGTACAAATGACATGGCTTTCAAATGAGTCAACTATGGGATGGTGTAGCTCTTCCACCAGGAATTCAAATCTAGACTTGTGTTGTTCCAACTGTAGGAGTGAAGCTAATGTAGCCATAGCATCTGCAGCTTTGTTTTCTGCTCTAGGGATTTGTTGAAAAGTCACCAATGTAAAGTAATGTCTCAATAAATCAACCATCCTTTTGTAAGGTATCAACTTGTCATCCTTGGTTTGATACTCCTCATTGACCTGGTTGATAATTAATTGTGAATCCCCAAAGACATGCAACTCTATTATGTTCCACTCTATAGCTAGTTTCAATCCATTGGTTAAAGCTTCATACTCTGTAATATTGTTAGCACATGGGAATAGAAGTTTGTAAGACTTTGGTATGTTGTACCCATGTGGAGAGACAAACAATACTCCAGCACCTGATCCATTTTGCATGTTGGAACCATCAAAGAACATCTTCAGAGTGCGAGAGGTCATATACAGTATATGTTCATCTGGGAATTCCACCTGAATAGGCATATTATCCTTAACTGGAAAATCAGCTAATTGATCAGTGATAGCTTGTCCTTTTATGGCCTTTCTCTCAACATACTCTATATCAAATTCAGATAAAACCATCATCCACTTAGCAAGTCTACCTTTCAAGGCAGCCTTGCTAAGTAAATATTTAAGAGGATCAATTTTTGCAACCAAATGTATAGTGTGAGCAAGCATATAGTGTCGCAACTTTTGGGAAGCAAACACTACTGCAAGACAAGATTTTTCAATGCTATTATAATTGATCTCATAAGATACGAGAGTATGACTAATGTAGTAAATAGCCCTTTCTTTCCTAGTGTCATCCAATTGAGCCAACAATGCCCCCAAGGAAGAATATGTCACTGAAATGTACAAAATCAAAGGTTTCCCTAGAATAGGAGGCATCAAAATTGGAGGATTAGCCAAATACTATTTTATTTGATCAAGGCTCTTTTGGAAATCCTCATTCCATATACATGTGGCTCCTTTATGCAATATTTTGTTAAAAGGTTGTGCTCTATTTGCAAGCTATGAAATAAACCTCCTTATGGATTGGAGGTGTCCCTGAAGACTTCTCATCTGACTAATGTTTCTTGGAGGTGGCATATCCAATATAGCTTGGACCTTTTCAGGTTCATCCTCTATCCCTTTTGCTGAAATTATGAATCCTAGAAGCTTGCCTGAGGCAACTCCAAATGCACACTTTTTTGGATTCAATCTAAACTAAAACTATTCCATGCGATCTAGAATTACATCCAAATCGTCGAGGTGTGTATCCCATTTCCTAGACTTAGCCAAGGTGTCATCCACATAATCTTCCATGTTCTTATGCATCATATCATGAAAAATTGTGGTCATAGCTCATTGGTATGTTGCGCCTACATTCTTTAGGCCAAATGGCATGATGTTCCAACAATAGGTTCCCCATGCACATGTGAAAGCTATTTTCTCTTAATCTTCGAGAGCTATTTTTATTTGGTTATATCTGGAAAAACCGTCCATTAAGGAATATATCTCATAACCCACCATCATATCCACTATCATGTCTATGTTTGGGAGTGGAAAGTCATCCTTTGGGCATGCTTTGTTGAGGTCTCTGAAGTTTTTACATACATGAATGGATCCATCATGTTTTGAAACTGGAACAATATTTGAGATCCACTCAGCATAGTCAATAGCTCTAATAAATCCAGCTCTTAAGAGTTTCTCTAATTCTGCTTTTACAAGGAGAGCTATGTGAGGGTGCATTTTCCTCAACCTTTGTTTGACTGGTTTTATTCCTAGAGCAATAGATAAATGATGCATAATAAGATCAGTGTCAAGCCCAAGCATGTCTGAATATGTCCAAACAAAGTTGATTTTCTTCTTTTGCAAAAACTTTGTATATGCCTCTTTTTCTTCAACTGATAGAGACTGAGCTAGGTGCACTATTTGAGGAGCCTCTTCTATATTCAAATTCACTAGTTGTGTAGGCTCAATGAGAATTGATGACCTATCTTGGAAGTAACTCAGCAAGTTATTAAGTACCCCATCCTTAGGTGCCTTGAAGAGGTTTTCACCCTTGGATACGTCATTTATTTTTACTATTCTGGGTTCTAATACCGCCACAAAGTGGTTTTCACCATCAGGACCATTTTTTTTTTCTTTTTCTTTTATTTTTAGACTGAGGTACTTAATATCAGGCTCTATCATACTTTTTGTAGGTTCACTGGTGGAAGAGACTACGGGTTCAAGAGCATTTAGGTAACAGGCAATTTCGTAGTCATTCTGAAATGTGAAGAGTTGTGGCTCTTGAGAGATTTGAGACCAATCAATCAAATGATGGTTGATGAGGGGTAAGTCAATGACTGGTTCAACATTGTTTATGTGGAAAGTGTTATTTTTGGTGACCATATAATTGGGATTCATCAAGTCTTCTTCTAAGATACCCAAATCAGGATTTGTCCTACCAAACGAAGTGTCATCCACTAAGGCAATTCGGGGAGTCCAATCCTCTAGTCCTATGCTAGATTCGTCAGTCACATCGGGTTGGGTACTATAAGTATGGACAACATCCATGTCTAAATCAACTATTGCATTTGAGAGTGAGTCTCATTTGAACACATGTGAGTCTATCTTTGAATCATTATTGGGGCCTCATGATGTAGAAGCCTCAAGGTTGGGAAGGGTTTCCCCTTCCCTAACACTAGCATTGTTACTATCTATCATAGCTAGGATAGAAACTCTTTCCATTGTCAATCTAGCATTCATATAGTCACTATCTATTATAGCTATGATAGGAGGACTGTCAATCGTCAAATCTTTTGAATCTCCCCAAAGGAGATCTTTTGAGGGCACCCAATCATCAGACATGTCTTGTTGATTAAAAAGATTAGGTGTGTAGTCTGAGTCATTGTCACTATCTGTCATAGCTGAGACAGGGACGCTTGTTTGTTTCTCATTTTCAAAACCTAAGCCAACTATTAACTTATTCCTTTGTCCAAAAAGGGCATGGTTAAGAGGTTCAGCTTTGGCATCCAACCTATGACTAAGGGGACCATGTCCTGGATAACCCATATTCTTGACCAATGTATACCCTCTCCCATAAGCTCTAGGAGAAGGTGCAAAATTCTCATTATGTCATTATTTCTCTACTTAGTAAATCTAGTCCCTAATAGCAACCTCTCCTTTTTCCTCTTGAATCAGAACTGAGGACTCTACAAATTTATCGAACAATGTCATGGTTGAAGATGAGGGCTTCATTTCTTGAGAAGGTTTTCCATAAGACCTAAGGGAAATTGGCAATTTTGTGAATGAATCTATTTTTTAATCCCCCATACCAAGGTCTATAGTCTTGAATTTATTCTTGCATTGTTCAAATGTAGTAGCAAAAGTATCAGCCTCCCTATTCAAAGGAATATGAGACCCTGCCGAAATTGTGTTGATTGATAATGTGTTGTCCCCTAGTATGAAAATTTCTACTCTATTATAAGGGAACTTCACACACTGATGATAGGTAGATGGGACTACTTGCATCTCATGTATCCATGGTCTACCCAACAAAATATTGTAAGCCAAAGGACCAGCGTCAACAATCTGAAATAAAATGTCTTTCTCTACAGGACCAATTCGAATAGGAAGAACAGCCAACCCCTTAGAGCTATGTTTTGCTTCATCATAAGCCTTAATGGTGATCTTCTTTCTTGTATCAATGACTTCTTCTAAATAACCCAAGGCCATCAATAAGCTCAAAGAGCAGATATTAAACCTAGCACCCCCATCTATCAACATGCGCCTCACACGGGTCTTGTGGATCATAACCTCTATATGAAGGGCCAAATTGTGTGGGTGGCTTAATGACTTGTCATCTTCTTCTGAGATTGTAAGGTAGTGAGGGCTAGCCAAGTGGTTGACCATATTCTTGAATTGGTCTACATCTATATCATTAGGGACACTAGCCGATCGCAGAGCATCCTCAAGGACACACTTATGTTGGGGGACAATTCCAAAAGCTCAAAAATAGATATCTACACTGATGTCTGTTGTAATTGATCAACAAGGTTATAGTTCAAATCAAGACCAAAAATGGGCTTAGGAAGAACACCTTTTGTCATTGGCTATTTAGACTTGCTCGAGTTAGGACCTCTAATAACAATGGGAGCTTGAGACTGACTCCTAGTGATAGCATTGAGGGGTTGAGACATCCTTCGTGAGTGAGGACCTCTAAGCACAACAACGGGTTCTTCATCAAATATGGGAGGTGATTCATAACCATAGGGGTCTTTCCCTCTCATCATGTTGACGTTATCATCAACAACTTCAAGCATATTAATGACATTCTCAGCGGTTGTGTAAGTGTAGTTGATAGTGGCCTTGCCATTCTTACCCTTAGAATTGTCTCCTTTCTCATATTTTGGCAAGGGTTCTTTAAAAGCTTTTTGGTCAATGTTTGTGGTCAATCCATCAACTTGTAATCTTCCACTTTCAATAAGATCTTGGACAAGATGCTTAAGTCTAAAGCAATTTTCTATATCGTGTCCAATTCCATTGTGAAAGACACAAAAATCCTTCTCATCCCACCAATGAGGCTTAGGATCCGGTATGCGATGTTTGGCTGGATCTTGAGGTTGTGCCAAATTATGAGCAATCAATGTTTTGAAAATATCTACATATGAGTCTCCAAGTTTGGTAAATTGTGTCTTTTCTATTTTAGGTCTCCCTTGATACTTGGATTTATTCTCTTGTTGTTCTGAGGATGTTTGCAGTTTCATGGCTTGGACTGCATTAGAGAGATTAAGAACTCCTTCATCCTTAGGTTGTGATGAGTCAACAACTCCATCATTGACCACTTGCTTATTCTTATTCCAATAAGAGTTCTTTTTGTCCTTATTACCATTATTATTGTTGTTTTGGCCATTGTTGTTATTAGTTGTTTTGGCCAAAATGCCTTGTTCTTTTAGGACATCTTCTATGCGACATGCAGTCTCTACCATGGTATCAAAAGAGTTAAAAACCATTTTCCTCACTTCATATCTTAGCTCTAGTATTAAATTACTCACAATTATGTCTATTCGTTCTTCCTCAGGAATTGTTCTAGGATACTTCGAGCACAACTGTCTCCATCTTTGCAAGAAGGTGACAAAAGGTTCTCCGTGATTTTTTTTGAGTTTACATAAATCAAGCATTGTGACTGACCTTGATAGATTGTAAGAAAAATGTTGGACAAATCTTTGGACAAGTTCTTTAAATGTCTTCATTGGAGGAGTAAGGTTGGTGAACCACTCCATAGCTTGACCTTTTAGACTCCTTGGGAATAATCTCATTAAGTAGGAGTCTTCATGATGAAAAGAAAAGCTCATTATATAAAATTGTCTAACATGGTCATGAGGGTCACCACTGCCATCATATTTGTCATAAGTTGGGAACTCAACCTTCTTAGGAAATTCAATCATCACCACACTTTTGTCTATAGGGTTGGGACATATGGAGTCCAAGTTGAATGTACTCTTAGGATCTCTCATTTTCTCTATGTCCCTTTGCATTTGCATGATCACCTCATTGGTTGAAGGACTTTGTTTCTTAATCTTTTGGTGCACATCAAAATCATATGGGACCTTAGCACCTTTGTTGATGAGACTTTCTAGAAACTGATCCTTGTTTTGCTCCACATATCTTTCTACATATGCTTGGAAAGATGGTTCTTGTTGCATAGTCATAAAATCTATATGATCAAAGTTGGCATAACTTCCTCCATGTTGTGAGCCATGATGTGCTCATTGGTAGGGTTTCTGCAAATGTCTAGGAGATGACTGTCTCCTATGGTGATCATATCTTGAAGTCCTTATACCCCTAGGACTTGGGGATCTTGAGGGTGTCCTTGACCTTCTTCTAGGACTTGGTGAGGGGGTAGATGGGGGTGAGTTGGTCCCACTATTGGTACCCCTCCCATTGAATCAATTTTGGAGTTGATGTGCATAGAGCCTATCTTGTTCTTCTTGAGTGACTCTTTTTCTTATGTCCAATAATGCACGTTCCTCTTCTTCTAGTTGTCTAAGTTTCTTCCTTTTGGTAGCTTGTTCATCTAGATAGGCTTGCTTCTCCCTTTCAATGCTTTTCAATCTTGTACTTGCATATCGAGAGGTATCTTTTAGTGGAGAAGATTTCCTTGAATGTCTGATTGCATTAGCTACATTGATATGGTGGTCACTAGATTTGTTGTTTTGGTCTTCATGTTGTGACCCTGAATCTAAGTGATTTTGTTGGTAATGTCTCTTAGCTCGTTGGTGAGCATCGAGATATCTTGTGCAAATAGGAGGCAATCTAGGCGGACTAGCATATGCAGACCCAGCAGACATCATATTACCCCTATGCCATTGAAATATGTCATGAAGAGTTTGGTTCATTGCTTCTCTTTGTTGTCGAGTGAAAGTGTAACTCATGTCCATACTTGAATAAAGAGGTGCTAAAGAGGTTCTCACTTTACTGGGATTAAAAAAAACCTCGGGTTCACGTTTAGGAGATTGATCAAAAAGGGGTTCTTTTCCCTTGTGTTGTCGATGAGTCTTAACTGGTGGTAACTGGCTAAAGAAAATAGGGGGTCGCTTCCCTTGACTGACTTGGTACCTTGTTGTAACTAACATGAAAAAAAAAGATTCTTAATGATAGGGTGACCTCTCAAAGTGCCAACACCAAACTAGGATAATCAAAGTTCTCTAATGTCCAAAAGAGATGAAAAGATAGAAATATCAAAAGGGGCTTTACCAACACTGTCAAAGAGGTGCTTTAAATCAAAGGGTGACTACCCTTGCACTTTTGAACTAGGAGGTTGGACTAGGCCAAAAGATAATTGAAATTGAGATTAAATGAAAATGATTTGGACAATAAGAGTACTAAAATTTTTCAAGAATGTAGCTAAAAATTCCAAAGATAAACTTTTTCACCAAGAATATCCTTCTAACTTGACAACTATTTCCAAAGTGACCTTGTAAATCAATTGATATTGTCCCTAGAGGGAAAAAGCTAGAGATTTAGAGCCAAGATAGGTCTCCAATGATAGAGCAAGAAACCTACTCAAAGACCTAATTTGACTAATGACAACTGAAGCTGACTAAATTGGAAACATAGCAGAAACTACCCAGGCGATAGACTCCAGGCTAACCGGGTGATATACCTATAATAGGGTGATATTTCACCTTTTACCAGGTGATAGACCTGATAACTTCTAGGCGATAAACACCAGGTAAGGTAGGTGATAGTCTACAAGGTGTGAACTATCGCGCGATATAACTTCTCACTGCAGGCGATACTGTTGCAGAATTGTTCAAATCTTGACCAGGATTATGTAAAATTTGCATTTTTGGGTCTGTCTGATCAAAGTTTTCAGTCTGAGGGTTGATGTTTTCGATTTTAATCATGATATCAGTAGAAATTTGATAGGTTTGCAAATAGCATGGGATCAAACATTTCTCAAAACACTTGAAACAAGGGCAAAAGCAACCTTGCCAAGACAAACACTTGTGATATCAAAATTGAAAAAGCACCCTATGAATGCTACCAATTGTTTGTATGTTGAGAATGTTTATACTGGTATCACACAATCAAAGACACTTCAAGAAAATCTATTCTAAAAATTCAAGGCTCAATACTTACCAACTTAGCCCACAACTTGATGTTCCCTTGCCTCACACAAAGTGGTTACCCACAATAGATATTGGCTTTGTCATGGAAGTTCCAAAGACACAACCAAAGGAACACATATGGTGAGTATCTTAAGGTGAGCCAGGTTGTTCCACTTGGATCAATCCTTGCACTAAGAAGATAAGCGACAAAATAAGGTGGCTTCTATCTAATGGTTCATAGTTAGGGCTTCTATTCACAACACCCCTCTTGCTCGTCATAGAGGACTCAGACCTCACAGCCTTAAGAGTACCTTAAGCATTCTTGATCAATGCTTTCCCCATGGTCGCAATCCCATGAGCTACTCACATCAAGCGATGACAAGTGTAATGTCTACCAAGGATTTGTGTCCTCGATAGCCTTGAGTTTATAGTGGGTCAAAATAGCTCGGTATTAGCTTGTCCCCACTTGGGTCGTTCCTCTTGATTGCTCAAGAGCAGGTTTGCTAAAGGATTCTAATGCTAAACAAAGAATGGATTAACTCTTGAGGTTCAAGGTTTTTGGTTCACCACAAGGGTGAAGAGCATACTCCCCTATCTCAAGAATTTCTCCCAAACACACCAAAAAGGGATTCAATTACCCTCTTGCTTCCAAAATTCCAATATGGGTCAGGATTTTCTAGTTCACCACAAGGGTGAAGAGCATACTTCTCCTACCACCTCAAAATCCCTTCCACAAGATATTAAGATTCCTATGAAAATGAACAACTAGTGATTGCCACACTTGAAATGAAATAAAACACAAGCACTTGATTTGGTTTTTATGCTTAGGGCAGCCCAGCAAAAACCGTTAGTAGCCCTCTTTGACATGCATTCTTTTAGAAAAATATTCAAGCAAGAGGCACCTACAAGCACAACTTGTTAAACCAACAAGAGGTTAGGAAAAAAAAAAAAAATCTAAGTGAAACAATGCAAGATCTAACTAGAAGATGTAAATAAACTTTGTCTAAATGCAGTGAATAGAAACAGCAAGCTATCTAAGATCAAACTTAGCTAAATAACTCAAATTAAAGCTCTTTGCTGGTACAGGTGACACACTGCAAACACTAGAAATATCGCGCGATATAGTTCTGTATAACAGTGCAATATTTTAAGTCTGAGCGATATTTCACCTTAAGCCAAGCGATACTTCGTCCGACACCAGGCGATAATTCCTACAACAGTCAAGTGATATTTCAATCAGGTGAAGTATCACATGATATGGAGCGAACTATCATGTGATATATCAGAACAATATCGTATGATATACTGAGACCAACAAAACAAAGACTGAGAATTAAGCTGAAATTAATCCAAAAAATTAACGGAAATGCAAAAATGAAAGGACAAAGTTAAGCTACTCTACCCCACGGTGGGTGCCAAAAATGTATGGTGAAAATGTGACCACACTTCTATGAATCCTTACATGTAAGGAAACTCAAGAATGAGCCCTCACAAATCAATCCATAGCTCTCTATGCATGGAGTTGCAAGATTTGTAAAATTTCTCTCAGCTAGAGCTATAAACTCATGACCTTGCTAGTCAACCACACAATGAGAGATTCCAAATCAAAGACAAGGGCAAGAGTGCCAATATCTCCAATGAAATCAATATGAATGTAATGCAATGCAACATATATGAGTTTGCAAATTACTCTATGAAAGTGCAAGTACAAATTATGCTATGAAAGGAAAATACAAAGATTACAACCTTCCTAATTAGGCTATGTGAGATTAAACTATTGCATAAAAGGAAATCTACACCAAGAATGCCATTATCATGCAACTATGAAAGAAAATATGAAACTAGATGAAATGCAACAAAAGACTTCAAAGCTTGGATGCAAAAGTGTCTTCAAGAAAGCTCCAAATAGACCTAGAGAACCTGCAGCATAACAATAGCATAAAAACATGATCCTAAAATGAGGAGGAGAGCTCTCCTTTTATAAGAAATGAGGTGAAATGGACCATTGAGATTAAGAGGCAAAAGACTTAATCAACGATGAAGCTTGAAAGATGAGAAATTCATGTGCACAAGTATCCTCCAATAGGAAAATAAGAGTTGACTTTTGTGTCCATATGAGACAAAAAGTACTTTTTCCCTTTTTATAAAATAAGAATAATATTTTATTTGTGCAACTTAGGATAAGAGGAAAAGTGGGGGCTTTTTATTTAATAAAAGGGGAGGAAATATTCCTTTAAATTAAATAAAGACTTAGGAATAAAATGGTTAGCCCAAGGCAAATAATCGAAAATGATGAAATTAGGATTTGATCAAGAAATTGATAGTGTTGAAAAATATTGATTATTGATAAAATTGATTCAGAGATAAATTAATCAAATAAATGGGGCCCAAAGTCTAGGTGACCATTTTAGGGTGCATACAGAACCAGCCTAGAACCTGGAGGTCTCATCTCAGTTAGCATAGGTCCCACAACCTGGAGATGATTCCCATGTTATAATAAGTTATCAAGACTAAGAGAGCTTGAGACTAGGGTGCAAACTTAGTGTATAACATTTTCCATTCTCAGTAATTTTTTATTAGAAAATGTTACCAAACCTTAGAAAACTAAATTAGAGAATGTTACAAAATTTTAAAAAATAGTTTAGTTTAAAATTATTTTTAGTTATTTTTATCGATAATTTCCATTTGAAGTAATTTTTTAATATTCTTATTAGAAAATTAGTAGAAAATTTAAAAACCTTAGGAAATTCTAGCAAAATTTAAAACCTTAGGAATATTTAGAGATATTTAAAACCCTAGGAAAAATTATAAAAGGTTAGAAAAATTTAGAAAATGGTACATAGAAAATTTTAGAAACCAACTTAAACATTGTTTAATTGGGTACTTGTATAGTTCATTTTTGTAGTTTTTAATTATTATATCATATAAAATTTTAAAATTATTTTTAAAAATTTAGGAACATTTTCATTTCTTAAACACATGTACTCATGAGTTCACAATGCCTTTTCCCTTTGTTTCTCTCTAACAAACAAACACACACACACACACATATGATAACTCTCTCTCTCTCTCTCTCTGATTGGAGGATTACAATATTTAACACATACCGGAATAGATATTAAAAATGCAATTGGAATTATTGCAAGATTTCAAGAAGATCCAAAAGAGACACTACATTGCAATAAAAAGGATATTTAGTTATTTGAAAGGTACATTAGAATTTGGGTTGTGGTATGATAAGTCAAATGACTTTACCCTCCATGCATATATTGATCCATATTAGATATGTTGTGTTGATGGAAGTAAGAGCAATAGTGGTGGTGTATTATTCCTTGGGAAGAGCTTAGTCTCTTGGTTAAGCAAGAAGTAGGATTTTGTTTCTCAATCTATTGTTGAATCTGAATATGTAGAAGATATTTTAACCAATTCACAATTTATTTGGATGAAATAGAGGCTGAAGGATATTGGAAAAAAATTTGAAGAACCAATTAGGATTTATTGTGACAATACAAGCACAGTCAATATGTCAAAGAATCGTGTTAAGCACTCCAAAACCAAACATATCTCAATAAGATATCATTACTTGAGAGAGAAAATTGTAGAAAAGGAAGTCAGAGTTCAGTATGCCAGTGCAGAGGAGTAATTAGCAAATATATTCACTATATCTTTACCAAAATATATCTTTGAGTATCTCACGGATATGCTTGCGATGAAAATACCTCCTTGAGAGAACTAGATGATGAAAGAATGCAATGGTCCAGTATCTATCAGACCTATATTATTATCTAGACTTGATTCTTGGATGCACTCCTCAAGAGGAGTGATCGCAGGACATAACAATACTTATCTGGGTGATTTGGAACATTATTTTAGACATGAAGATTTTAAAAAGGTACACCTTTCTAGGGTGGAATTTTTAGAAGGAAAATTAGTCATTTTTTATTGATGTCAAAGGGGGAGAAATACAAGAAAACTCATACTCATTCAGAGGGAGCTTTTTAGAGGGTATTAAGATGATTGTTGGGTTGATGGTTTTTCTCATATGTTTCCATCCATGCCAAAGAGGGAGATTGTTGAAATTTTTCTAACATGTGTTGTCATTGATGTATAATTCATATGATTGAATTGATTGTATCTAATGTTATGGTAATATTGGTTAAGATAGGAATATGAAGAATCATCATGGTCATATAGGATGTGTATGGAATGTTTGACTCTGCGAGCTTGAATTTTTCTTTTGGAAAGAATTTAGATCTTATATATAAGATCACATGCAATAAATTAATTAGAGGAATAAGTTACAATATTTTTGGTGCAAACAAAGTTGTAAGAATAGAAGCAAAGGTTTGTGGAAGAGTTGGTCTTTGAATACCTATGTTTTCTTGGGTGCGAGATGGATTCAGGATATATGAGTTCAGGATATGATAGAAGACTCATTAAGGAATAATTTCTATTGGTCCTTGATCATAACACTCTTTGTGACATCAGGTGTAGTGTGTGACCTTGAGAACTCTTATTTGGTGCCAACCTATGGGATGTGGCTTGTTCTACCTTGTGAGAAGATAAGTTATGGATTATAGAATATGTTGGCTGACTGATGTTTGTTATTTTCTTGTTCAAGATCCAGTGTGTATCTTGACAAGAGTTTATGTAAATCATTTTTATTAGGAAAGTTCTAATTGGTGCCGACCTAATAAATCATTTTCATCTTTTATAAAGGAGAAAATAAAGTGATGTGAAGTGTATGAGTGTGAATGTGAATGTGTGGATGTGAGGACTATTGATGTAGAGCAAGAAATGTGATAATTATACTTCATTAGATGTGTTTTAGTAAAGGAGTTATTGTTAGTTAGTTTATTATTCAAGTAATAAGTATATTTATATACTTTCATTTGGACAGTGGTTCCAAAAGGTGGGTTTAAGCTTCAGAAGATGGATTTAACATTCACATTGGAAAAGTTTCTCCGAGCGAAGAAACACTCATCCTATCAACTCCTAACATGGTTGCTATCTCGAAGAAAGGCATTTATCTTTTAACATGGACTTTGTACTAGTTGTATTTATCTTCTACTAACAAGATAAGATCTTGTTATTGACATACTTTATTGCTAGTACATTATTTGTGAATTTCATCCCCACAAGGTCTTATCCCTTAACAAGGTTTCCTTGAAAATAATTCTTGGTCTTCTAATCTGTGTTTCTTTTGAGGTTTTGACTTTGCATTTACTATTTTTATATAAAAAGATAAATTTTTATATTAAGGACACATCTAGGAATGGGGTTGAATCAGTTGTTTTATATCAAGGACCTCCCTTGAGTTTCCAATCATGGAAACTATAGGCATGCATGTTGTTGAATTTTAGTCAACTCCATCAATTCCTTTCCTAGTCGATTATCTCATTGGATAGCATATATCATTCTCAGAAATTGTATATGATCGATGACGGTATACAAATTCTTTACCTATGTTTTTAGGTTTGCACATTTTTTCAAGTATTTTGTCTGCCCTCTATTAGTGTTTAAAGTCTTCGTCCTCCATGTGCTTCGAGTTTTTCTTTATGTTTTGGAATGGTTTCATATTTACTACTTGAATGTAAGATTCTATCCCTTGATATGTTTCTTTATTTGTTTGAAACATGGCTAATACCTAATCTCTTGGGCATGAATTCTTTTCTCCAGCTATGAGAACTAAGATCACTCTTGTAAACACTAGCAACTTGTTTCCTTTTGTTATGTTTTGAATGTAAGATATGTAGTACCAGTATTTTAGGATAGTATCCTTGTTATATTTGCCTTCAGAATTACTTTGTAGCATGTGAAGCTGATCTAGCATGCCTATTGGTTTCATCCTCTTTGTTTGACACTATTTCTAGTTTTCCCTTTGTAGCAATTAAGTGTCAATTGGTCTTTAGTCACTTCTTTAGAATTCTTCATTCTCTAAAAGGTAGTTGTTGATAGAGTCTTTGACTATATTTGTGGTGACTTTTGTTTGTCATTATAAAGGGAATAACATCATCCTTCGATGTATTTTAGCATGCATGCATTTGTTGTGTTCCATTTCCTAGAAAGTGTTTGTTGTTTGAGTTTCTTCATATACCCTTGGTATATACTTTTATCAACAACTGTTATAATGGTTTTCTTGTGTAATTATTCATGTAGAGATATCAAACTAAAGATAGTAGAAGTTATCTCTCTTGATTACCATGTTTTCTCTTCAGTTCATTCAACTCCTTAATATTGGGGATAACTTGACTAACTTACTTTTAAGATAGAGAACTTAAGGGTAATTTCTTATAAGATTTAATATAAATCAAGTGTTCATTTCTGTCATGTTTAAAATTTTATGCACACACATGCTAGAGAATTATGCTCAACCAAATGCATAGATTCTACATCTAAATTCACTCTTCCCTTCCTTGCCTTTTGACATAGTTTGTCATAATAGCATCTTGCGAAAACTTGTAACTTGGAATAATCTAGATCATTTTTCTCATTGTGAATGGATTTGGATATTTCTCTAAGAGATTCTTGGTCCATTTTATGTTTTTAATAAAAGAAAATGAAATTAATAATTTATGATGATCATAAGCATTGAGCACACTAAAATTTGTTCATCAATATACATAAACTATTGATCAAAGAGAGTATTTCTAAGTTATCTTTATTTAATAATTTTATGTATAATTTCATTCTATTCCTTCTCACACATGTCAAGTTAATTGCATTCTATTTAATCTACAAGTTATGAGTGGATGACAAGAGGGAAATTTAGAAATGAATTTTTTCCTTTTCATGACTTATTTATCAATTTACAAAGTATAATACTTAGGTTTACTAATTTTAGACTTCTTAAAGAAAAAAATCATATTTGTTTTGTATAATTATAAAATATTCTTTTTTAATGTATTCTTTTAGAAAGGAAAGAAATTTATTATAAATTTTGAAATATATAAATAGATTGGTTTTAGATTTTTTTTTTAAATGGGAATATATAGATATGGTTTCTAATGATATTGATAATAGTAAATCTACAACTTATAGTTAGGTTCAATTATAATTTATAGAATGGTAATTATAATTATATTTAGAAAATGCCAATGTTTTTTGTGTACATATTGGTTCTATAAAAAAAATAGTTTGTGTTTAACAATGAAGATTTTTTAGCATTACATTTACATCCAAAATTTAATGTGTTGTCACACAGTAATTAGGCTTTTTTGTTTTATATTTTTTCTTGATGCATATGGGTGTGTTAGCTACATTTGAGAGTCTATGGTGTATAAAATAATTCTGTTATTTTTTTTTATTGAAACAACTTGGAAAGGGCCTTGATCTGATATATTATAGCTCAACACATAACAATAGACATGTTGGTGTTCTTTTTCCCCAAAGGTCAGATTGACATAAGGATTGACAGGGCTAATGTCACAAACACTCAACACTCCAAATCTAACAAGGAAAAAGGCCAACTGACAAGGATCAAAGAGAGATCCTTCTACACTTTGAGCTCCACATCACGCAGGTGGGTATACCTCATCTGCACACTCATACAACTTGTGTCACACTACAGGCCTGTAGGTAACTGACTGTGGAATGGTTCTCAAACTCTTATAGGTATCCTGTACCTTAATGAAACCAAATTCTCATGCAATAGCCCTACTTGCATGGAGTGAGTATGAAAACTAGAGACCTAACCTAACAACAAGAAAGGGAAAGGGTGGAACTGAATGAAAATGATTTAAAGATGGGTTGAAGGGACCCCTGAGATACCCTAAATCTCTCATAGACTAGTGCCTTATCCATTGGGCCATAGAGTCAAATACCCTATTGCAAGAGAAAGCTATGAAACAAGAACATAATATACTCAATGTGTTGATGCTTGACATCAATCACACACCATGACCAAACCTCACTTCAGCAATCCACCTGTGTATTCAAGTATGCTATTACCCATTCAAAGGATTTTAACCCTCCCCTTAAAAGAGACCTATAAGCAGATAATACATTGACCAGCATCCACTGGAAGACAAGCATGAGACATCTTTGACATCTCAACTCATACATACATGAACACTAATTCTGAACCAATTATCCCTACAAAGACAACTCCACTTGCAAGCACATAGGCAATGCAAATAGAAAAATCAAACACCCTTGATGTATGATTAATGAATCCAGAATTCAAATGGAGATAGCTTGATAACAGTAAGAATATATTAAATCCTCATTTATAGGACAAATCTATTACAATATGCATCATATTCTCAGAAAACCAGAGAGGAAAGAGGGAACTCTATATGCAGAGAAAAGGACCCATCACTTGGAACCAATTCTCCTCAAAAATTTGCAGAAAGAATGGAACCCTAACTAAGTCAAAATTTTCACAATTATACCACTAGCTACTTTGGAAACCCAAAACAAGTTGCAAAAAGCTACAGATAGCTAGGGCTAGGGTTTTCACCCACCACACCAATCAAAATTACATCAAAATTTACTACAAGGGTAGGAAACCAAGCAATCTAGAGAGAGAAGATCTTAGACAAATTTTGCAATTACGAGCATCATTGAGATCAGGATAGAAAACTAGAGGATTGCTATGAAAACTAGTCAAATCGGCCACCTGCAAACACACCTTGAGCAACAAAATAGTCCTTCACTAGGTACAAAACCATCATGCAGTCGACCACAAGAACCCTGGATCACATCGCAACAACCATCTCCACCAAACCAGTTGAAAACCACCATGAAAGCCATAAATCTTGGTACTTTCTATCGCAAAAACCCTCTGCAAGTTTAAAATTGAAAGACAATGGTCATATCTTGGCGCCTGCAGGGAATCAATGGCCCATATTCAAACTGAGACTAGCTTTAAGTCCCGACCATAGATCCTCTTATATTTCTCGAGCTTCGTGACTTAACCTTCATCTTTAGTCATGCAACTACGATCACAACTCCACTCAGAAGTCCTTGGCCACATCACTAGCTAGCAGCCAACCAGAATTGAGCATCTCAATAGCACCGGCACCGTGGACCCACCTTTTAGTTTTTAACTCTGCCGCTAAGTCTGGCGATTAGTCACATGATCGCATAGCCTTGAAAAAGGCTATGAGATCATGTGACAAACCATTAGCGTTATGCCTTGACCCCACTGATAATTTTCCAAGTCACTACCACATCTCTACGTTGTAACCAATAGAACTTTGCCACCTCAGCATCCGAAAGACACCACATCACCACCTACCACCGGGCCCCAGCACAACATGGCACCCTTGTCGCATGATTGCATGGCCAAAAGATGGCCCTTACGATCATGCAACAAGGCCATGAAACTACCACCTCATTCTCCCAGTCTGCCAGTGGGACCACAAAACTTCCACCACTAACGGGCCTAGGAACAGGTGTCAACCAGTCACATGATCGCATGTAAGAAAACTCTGACATGCGATCATGCGACAGCCAGCCATAGGATACCACATAATCGCCAGTGGGACCACTGCCCTCCCCACCAATGGGCCCTAGCACAAGCCTCATCACCACCTCACAGCCAATGAGAGATGAGCACATCTGCACTGTCTGACATGTGGACCCACCTGGACCCACAGCATGCCCTCATAAGAAAATCCAACGGCTATCACAAAAGCATGAAGGATAAACATCATGCATCTTCACCATATATGTAAACATGCGACAACCACCGATTCTATCCAAACTTTAACCACACCGGGCAAATGAGAAGAACTAGGACCACCAACTGATCGCACTTGCACACTTAAGACCGTGGAACAAGGAGTGTCAGCAAAAGGGAAGAAATGTGAGGTCGAAAACACACAGGGTTTTTGGTGAAAGATCAAAAACATCCAGGGTTTTCATGTAGACCAAAAGGTAGTAGGGAGACCAAAAACATCATGGGTTTTCAAAAACATTGTGGGTTTTCGACACTTTGGCAAATTTTGAAACTATTTCCTACAGACCTTAAAACTTGGATATCTCCCTGGCTTTTGCACATTAGGAGATGTGATCTGAACTAGAGAAAGGTGATACATTAAAGAGCATGGGGCTAAGAGCACAAACCATGAAACATTGTAGATTTTCATCGCAAGTTAAAACTGTGCAGCACAGTGGGACAACCTAACAAAGATTGCAGGGAAAAGGCCATTTTCCTAGAATTTTGCATGAATAGGAAAATGGACTAACAAGACAGTCAAGCTATTACAACCTAAGGACTAGTAATGTTGCAACAATAAAATTGACCAAAAACCTAGAGAACAATAAACTAACAACATATTCACATGCCTATTCTATCCCTATACTCAAGAGACTCCTTAGCGTAATCAAAAAAACCTATTACTAAGAGATTTTGTAACCATCCAGTTAACCAACAAAATAGTTCTACCCCAAAGGCCATGAGTATCAGAAAATAATAGATAATTCTTCATGATCAAAGCCAAAATTTTCATATCATCTATCATCCTATCAAATTTAAAATTAAGGCCACTGGCCTCATCTATTGGTATCTTTGGCCTCATCCTTCATTGAGATTATCTCCTAGTTCTTTGAGAGACATTTTAGGTTCATAGTCCAATCTTCATCATGCACGTCCAGCTCATGCTCTTCCTTGCCTTTGTTTCCTCCCTTGTACTTCTTCTACTTGTCCTCTTCTTCTTTTTTTTGTACCCAATGACCAAATTATACTATGGGAGGTTCCTAGAACTATCAAGAAACCATGTACATATTTTTTCCTTCACAATATAATCCTAACAATCCCAAAAGCTTAATGATTTGTCAAGGACCCTTTACTTGTGTCATAGTAATTTTTAAGCCACTGAATCAATGTTGTAATACTTTTCCATATGTGGCTATGTTCCTTGTTTTGAGTTCAGGATCCCTAATTGGCATTTGATAAGAAGTGATTAAATACAAAAGTTAGTGATTTTTCTAATGTCAATTAAATATAAAACTAGTTGAAGTATTACTATTATCATTTTGTTATATATATAGTATATTATTAAAATAATATAATATAAATAAAATAATAAAATATAGGTTATTATTATTAATATTTTAATAATACCTTAATTAATGTTGACATTTAATAAGGTGACATTAAAGATCCATTTATTTTAAAATAATAAATGAAGTGTATAATTTCCTTATTTGAATTTTCTAGATAATGGGGGAGTCAATCATTCATTAAAATGATAATTATTACTTTTCCTTTTGGTGGGTACATGGATTTTTGGGGTTATTTCTTTATGCATACATGCAATAGTATATTTGAAGCGAGGGAATTTGGAAAATGGAGGTCTTCTTTGTCTATATAGAAAGTAGATATTTTCATCTTTGAAAGAGGTTGAATGTTTTTCCTAGAATCTTTATTGTCACTTTGGATGTTCAAGGTATGAAGTCCCCAACATTATATTTAGATTAATTTAATATCCTATTTGGGAAAATTATAAACATCGGTCTGCAATTTTGTTAATTTTACAATCTTATCATTGTGTTCTTCCATTAGTTGTTTGGAGTAGTTTATCCTTTGTAATATTGGTGCAACTCATTATATTGTAGCTTGGGCATTATAACTATGTAATATAAGGGCACACCGTTGGATGTTGTTACATTAAACAAATCCACTAACTCCCTTGAATTTCTAATGATGGAAATTGTAGGCATGCATGTTGGTGTTGTTTAGTCGGCTCCACCAACTCCTTTCCTAGTGAATTATCTCATGGCACAATATAGATCATTCCCAAAAATTATATACAATCAATGAGGGCATACCACTTCTTGACCCATGCTTTTAGGTCTGGACATTTTTTGAAGTATAATGTCATGCTTCATGCAATGGGCCACTAAGTACTCGACTTAGATTTTTCTCATTGTTGGTCTATTTCTCTAGCAGAACTATTTATCTTTTCCTACTATCTAAACTTTTTTCTCCTCCATCTTGTAGGGAGTGTGGTTTTTTTCACTAAATATTGTGATTATCAAAATTGTAACAATTTCTTGAACTCAGACAATGGTATGGGGATGGGTATGGTACTCTATTATTTATATTTTCAAGTTGTTTTAGTGTGGAAGAGAGGTTCCTCATATCTCTAGTATTATTTTCTTAGTGTATCTTTGTTGTCTTCCAATGTAATTCTTGAAGAATGGGTATGGGTCCAATTTTAAGTTTTCATTTGTTTAAGGGTAGGTTGGATCTCTTTGAAAAAAAAAGTAGATATATATTTGATTGTATTTTCTCCTTTACTTATTTAATGTAACCTTTACAGTGGCTCCTACCACATTACTCACCATTTTTCTTGACTTCTTTGTTTATATTATTGTTGTTTTAATTATTATGTTCCCCAATTCTTCTTCTTTCTTTCATATTTTAGTCTTGGCCCTTTTTATGTTTTTTCTAGTGTTTTTTTTTTGGATCTTTGTTAGTGTATATTTTTTATGTTATTTTTGTTTAGTTTAAATTATTTCTCTTTTAACATTTTAATTTCTCTTTTTAATCCTTCTCTTCATGCCTTTTTTCTTCCCTCCCCATTTCCTTACCTTGGTCACCATGGCCCTCATTCACTCATTCCCTCCTTCCCACCTCCCCTTTTTAAATTCTTTGATCTCCTACATTATTTCTATTATCTTTTGAAACATTCTCACCTCGATGATGGATAATGGAGCATGATCAAAAAAATTGATGTTAAAAAATTACCGACATAGTTAAAGCAGGAAGCTATCAAGACATCTATAATATATTTCAATTATCATTTTAAAATAAAAATTGAATGTGATTTTTGTTAGTAATTATTATTGAAATTACTATATGTCAATGTGAAGGTAATGAGGACAAAATTTATTTCTATACCATTTACTACAAAAATATGTAACTGTCACATAAAAAAAGGTTAGTTATCTTTTAAATCTATCATAATCTTAAAGAATTATTATAGCTAAGCATTGTTGGGGTTATATTTTATGACGTTGTATTTTTAGTCCCAATCCACCAATGTTTAACTATTTGAGGATATAAATTTAATAATGTACAAAGTATCTTTAAATAAAAGAAAAGTTCTTTATTTTCTATTATGCCTTATTCATGTTGCTTATTTCTTGTTGGTACCCCTCCAACTATTCTCCATCCACAAAGTCTTCTCTACTTTTGATTGTATTGTTACACTACTCTTAAGTACCCAGCCTTCCTAGATTTCAAGTTCCACTTTTCATAAAGCATTTGTTGTGTTTTCTATCTGTTGTTGTTAGAAAGTAAAGATCCCCAAGATAACTGAGAGGGGGGGGGTGAATAAGTTATCAGATAATTTAACCATTCAACTACTTTAAACAATATAATCAATGTACTGATCAACCATAGAAAGATAACCATACACAATTGCACAATAACACAAGATATGTTGACTAGGGAACCTCTTGAAAAGAGTAAACCATGGTGGGAATGATGCCCACAAAATGATGCACTAATATGAAAGTTCCTTGTTAGAGGATGGACCCTGTTAGGAGTCTTATGAAATACATTCAGTAGATATAAATCCCTGTTAGGAGATTTTGAATCCCTATTAAAAGATTCTAACCCGGTTAAGAGTTTATGGAAGACAGAAGGACCCACTGCCCAAACAGCTTCAACGCAAGATCTCTGAACCCACTGTCCAAAAGATCTTAGAATTATTCAACAGAATAATATAAAATATATTACCTCCTTCACACTGTGCCAAAACTGAACTCTCTGCTACACAAGATCACAATTCCAGATCTCTGTACTCACAAGTCTTCCTTCATCACTGAATTAGCTCTTTTTTTCACTTCATGCATATATTAGCATCTCAATCTTCATAGTACACACTACAACAAGGAAAACATTCCTTCTTATATACCAAACTCAAATAATTACAAATGAGTCGGTCCTCAATTACAAAATAATAAATTCTACACACTACACACAGAATTCACATAAAACTGTCGGCTTCTAGATACTATAACTTTCTCCAAACATATCCTCAAAGTTTGTGCTATGAACCACATCATCATTAATGAGTCTCCAACATCTCTTTAATTGCACAAAATTAGATTCTGTCCCAGCTAAGAGATATCCTCCGATTTTTGAAAATCACTTCACAGAAACACTGTCTAAACATTGCTTTCACCAAAATGCTCATAACTCTCACAAATGAATGAATTTATTTTTGCGTTGTTAACCATAGGTTAATAACACACCAAAGAACATACCATCAACTGTGCAAAATCCAATCTACAATACAACATGTGCGTAAAACAAAACTATACCTACTTTCCTGCTAATATCTAGAATATCACTGTGTTGACATCAATGACAATCCAAGTCATGAATGAAACAACAACTGCTAAAGAATGACTACCAAAATACTTTGCATTCATTCATAACAATCTCCCCCATTGGCATTGATGACAGCATAGATGAAAAACATCCAATGTTCCAAAAATCCAATACTGCAACATCACTGCAAAATATCAAATTAAATCTTGCTTCATTTTCCTATTCAGCTCTCTCATACAATCCACAATGTTTTTCATGTATATCTCTCCCCCATTGACATCAATGACAAAAATTTCATCACTAAGTCAACAACAACTTAATGTCAAAAGACACTTTTTAGAAAAATACAATAACAAGAGTCCTCATGACTCAGCTCATAAACTCCCCCATAGAGGAAGTTCCAACATCCAATCCAGAAGAAAGATAGGGCTCATATACCACTGGATGGATGCAATCATCTACATCAATTCTCAAAAATAGGTTGGGGCATAACCCCAAGAATACCTCTCAGATACACAAATGTATCCTTAGGTAAAGGCTTTGTAAATATATCTACTATCTGCTCCTTTGTGCTTATGTAGGCCAATCTTCTTTTTCTGCAACTTTCTCTCTTACAACATGATACTTGATCTCAATATGTTTAGTCTTAGAATGTAAAACAAGATTTTTTGACATACTCACTATACTGGTGTTATCACAATGTATAACAATAGGCTCATCAAACTTTATTCCAATATGCTTCAACATCTGCTTCATCCAAATAATCTGATTACAATTATTTGCTGCTGCAACATATTTTGCTTCTGCTGTACTTTGTGAAGTGCAATTTTGCTTCTTACTTAGCCAATAGACCAATTTTCCTCCAAGAAAAAGGCCTCCACCACTGGTGCTTTTCTTGTCATCAATGTTTCCTCCCCAATCTGCATCAATATAAGCACATAAAGTAAAATCATCAAAATTCTCATACCATAATCCATAATCCATTGTTCCTTTCAGATATCTCAGTATCCGCTTTACTGCTGCATAATGTGATTCTCTGGGTTTTGCTTGAAATCTTGCTACAATCCCAACTGAATGTGCTATATCAGGTCTTGTATGTGTCAAGTACTGCAATCCTCCAATCATAGATCTATACTTTTTTTGCTCAACTGCTAGTGTCTCATCTTTGCTAAATAACTTATGTCCGGTTACCATAGGTGTTCCAAAAGGTTTAGAATCTTCCATTCCAAATATTTTTAATAAGTCATTCAAATACTTAGTCTGATTTACAAATATACCTTCCTTGCTTTGTGTTATCTGTAATCCCAAAAAATATTTCATTTCTCCAATCATGCTCATCTCAAATTTAGTCTTCATTTCATCTACAAATTTGTCACTAGCTTCATCTTCTCCTCCAAAGATAATATCATCAACAAATATAACTATAACCAAAAAAATATTCTCAATTTCTTTTGTGTATAAGTTACTATCTGTTGTACCTTTTATAAATCCCAATTTCAATAAATACTTATCCAATCTTGCATACCAGGTTCTAGGTGCTTGTTTTAATCCATATAAAGCTTTCTTTAACTTAAATACCATATCTCCTTCTTGTGTCAAAGGAAAACCTTCAGGCTGCTCAATGTAGACTTCTTCTTCCAATTCACCATTCAAAAATGCTGACTTCACATCCATCTGATACACTCTGAATTTCTTGTAGGCTGCATATGCTAAAAACATTCTCACTGCTTCAATTCTGGCCACAGGTGCAAAGGTTTCTTCATAGTCAATTCCTTCTTGTTGTGAATATCCTTTACATACCAATCTTGCTTTGTTTCTTATCACTTCTCCTTGTTCATTCATCTTGTTTCTGAATACCCACTTTGTTCCAATCACATTCTTGTCTTCAGGTCTAGGGACCAATTCCCATGTCTTGTTTTTTTCAATCTACTCCAGTTCTTCTTTCATAGCATTAATCCAATGTTCATCTTCACAAGCTTCATTAGTAGTCTTAGGTTCAATTTGAGAAATCAAACATAAATGTACCTTATTTCGAGTCAAAACTCCTCTATCTAAACTTCCAATAACTTGCTCAACAGGGTGATGTCTTGAAGTATACCTGTTAGGTGTCATAGTTACTGATCTTTTTCCAACTGTAGATTCTTCTCTGCTTTATTCTCTATTTTCTTCAGTATAACTTTCATTCAGCAAATCACTGTTAGTTTTAAAAAATAATTCTGCATTTTCAATGTTAGGCTGAGGTTGTGCTTCTCCATCAGATTCATAATCAAGCATTCTTTCCTGAATTTTAAACTTCTCATCAACTTTTACATTTGCAATTTCAACAATAGTCTTAGTTCTTTTGTTATAACATCTGTATGCTTTTCTTTTTAAAGAATATCCAAGAAATATTCCTTCATCACTTCTAGGATCAAACTTTCCTATATCATCATCTCTCTTTATATAACATTTACTTCCAAAAATTCTAAAATAATTAACTGAGGGTGTATGTCCAAACCATAATTCATAAGGTGTCTTGTTTGTATCTGCTCTGATTTGTACTCTGTTCATAATGTATACTGTTGTGTTCACTGCTTCTCTCCAAAAAGACTTAGCCAAATAATTTTCAAACAACATAGCTCTTGCTGCTTTAGTTATTGACCTATTCCTTCTTTCTGCAATACCATTTTGTTCTGGTGTTCTAGGGGCTGAAAGTTGTCTCTTAATACCATTCATTTCACAAAAGGTGTTAAACTCCCTAGATGTAAATTCACCACCTCTATCAAATCTTAGACACTTAATCTTCATTCCAGATTCATTCTCAATTTTTCTTTTCATGATCTTAAATTTATCAAATGCTTCAAATTTTTCTTTCAAAAATGTAATCCACATCATTCTTGTAAAATCATCAACAAGAATCATAAAATACCTTTCTCCATAGAATCCTCTAGTCCTAGTAGGACCACTCAAGTCTGTATGAACAATCTCTAACTTCTCTGTCGATGTGAACTTCTTGTTGGGAAATGAACTCCTTTTCTGCTTTGCCATCATACATTCTTTGCAAATCATGTTAGTAGGTTTCATAATTCTAAGTAAATCTCTTACCGCAAGTGTAGTGCTCACCTTGACAATATTATCAAAGTTTATATGACAAAACCTTTTATGCCATAACCAACTATCATCAATCCTAGTTATCAAACATGTCATCTTAGTAGGATTCAACCAAAATACATTACCTCTAGTTCTGGATCCTTTTCCAATCAGATTTCCATCTTTATCTTTTATCACACAAGTTTTCTTAGAAAACCAAACTTGATAACCCTTATCAACCAATTGTCCAACGTTTAGTAGATTATGTCTCAGTCCATCAACAAAGTAAACATCATCAGTGTTAGTCTTTCCATCAAGAGTAATAGATCCTATACCCTTAATCAAACAAGGTACATTGTTACCAACCCTAACAATTCCTCCATCATAATTATCTAACTTAACAAACTTTCTTTTATCTCCAGTCATATGATGTGAACAACCACTGTCTATAATCCAATCAGATTTCTTTTCAACTTGTGAAACTAATGCTTTTTCTTCCCTTTTATCAGATTCAGAACTTTCTTCTTTAATTGCTACAAATCCTATTTCCTCAAAGTTATCATTATCACTGTCACTTAAATGTCTTTCAATTCCTACTTCAAGATCATCTTCCTCAATGATAATCTTCTCATTCTTTGTAATCAACCAATAACTTGGTACTAAACACAATAGATGTGTCTTCATCTTTTCTTTCCAGCTGTCAAAATTTACTCCATCAAACTTAGGGCTTTCTTTTTTGAAATTCACCATGGATCTCCTTAAGTTGTTAAACTTTTCTTTCAAGGACCTGCTACTCTGATACCAATTGTTAGAAAGTAAAGATCCCCAAGATAGCTGAGAGGGGGGGGTGAATCAGTTATCAAATAATTTAACCATTCAACTGCTTTAAACAGTATAATCAATGTACTAATCAACCATAGAAAGATAACCATACACAATTGCACAATAACACAAGATATGTTGACTAGGGAACCTCTTGAAAAGAGTAAACCATGGTGGGAATGATGCCCACAAAATGATGCACTAATATGAAAGTTCTTTGTTAGAGGATGGACCCTGTTAGGAGTCTTATGAAATACATTCAGTAGATATAAATCCCTGTTAGGAGATTTTGAATCCCTGTTAAAAGATTCTAACCCAGTTAAGAGTTTATGGAAGATAGAAGGACCCACTGCCCAAACAGCTTCAAGGCAAGATCTCTGAACCCACTGTCCAAAAGATCTTAGAATTATTCAATAGAATAATATGAAATATATTACCTCATTCACACTGTGCCAAAACCGCACTCTCTGCTACACAAGATCACAATTCCAGATCTCTGTACTCACAAGTCTTCCTTCATCACTGAATTAGCTCTTTTCTTCACTTCATGCATATATTCGCATCTCAATCTTCATAGTACACACTACAACAAGGAAAAAATTCCTTCTTATATACCAAACTCAAATAATTACAAATGAGTCGGTCCTCAATTACAAAATAATAAATTCTACACGCTACACACAGAATTCACATAAAACTGTCGACTTCCAGATACTATAAATTTCTCCAAACATATCCTCAAAGTTTGCACTGTGAACCACGTCATCATTAATGAGTCTCCAACATCTCTTTAACTGCACAAAATCAGATTCCATTCCAGCTAAGAGATATCCTCCGATTTTTTAAAATCGCTTCACAAAAACACTGTCTAAACATTGCTTTCACCAAAATGCTCATAACTCTCACAAATGAATGAATTTCTTTTTGCGCTGTTAACCATAGGTTAATAACACACCAAAGAACATACCATCAACTGCGCAAAATCCAATCTGCAATACAACATGTGTGCAAAACAAAACTGTACCTGCTTTCCTACTAATATCCAGAATATCACTGTGTTGACATGAATGACAATCCAAGTCATGAATGCAAGAACAACTACTACAGAATGACTACCAAAATACTTTGCACTCATTCCTAACAGTTGTTTCCTTTAATCATATTTTGGTCTTACTTTGTTAGTGAGAAAATATATGCAGAAATGTGATTTCTCTTTGTCTTTTGACTATGGCTATGTGAGTTCAAAATTTCTTGTTCTCTATGTTGTAATGATTATCTCTCTATTTGGTTTCCAAATTTTTGGTTTAGATTTTGTTGTTTCTCTATTCTTAACTACCAAGCTTTCTTAGATTTCAAGTTCTATGTGTTATTTTCTTTAATGGTATTTTGGTCTTATTTCGTTAGTGAGGAAAACTATGCAAAAATGCGAGCTTTTTTTTACTTTTGACTATGGCTATGTGAGTTCAACATTTATTTATTCCTATGTTGTAAATAATATCTCTTCAAAACTCTTCCTTTATCTAGCTTAAAAAGGAACAATGGTCTTCAAATTATCCAAATTGGTTTATTTTATACATGAGAAGACATCTTTCCTAATCAATGTCTTGTGTTTTTTATTGAACATTATAGCTCCCTTTTAAAAAAACATGTATTAATCTACTTCCCTATAGTATATTGAAAACATTAACAATTAGCTTAATTGCCTATTTTTAAATCTATGATCTTTAATATCCTCTTGACATTTAGTTTAAAGATTTATATTACATATAAAATTCTCTTTTTTAGACTATAATATTCTCCTTATTTTTCATTTAAGTAGCTGCAAATTATCCTTTTTATTTGTGTGAATTCATTCTTAGAGAGGGCTTAAGAAGCATGGCTAATTTTTCACAACATTCTACACATTACATAGTTTGGTAACTCTTTTAATTAATTTGCTAAAAATAATTCTACAAATGCAATGACCTTTTTCCCCAGTGGAAGCTCCAAAATTATTTTGAAAACATGGAACTCTTCTCTAATTGATTGTTTCTTTAATCTCATCTTTAGTTATTTAACTTGGAGGAGAAGATTTTGATGGCCACTAGTCTTCTATTGAAAGGAGTCTCCTTGCACAAGAATATCCAAGGTAATTAAATTAGGACATGAAATAAAAGACTAAGATAGAGGGTGGTTGGGTGACTTTTCTTAACCACGACTCTTAGACTATTTGAACTATTATAATTTGTTGACCTAATAATTATCAATAAAGTTTATTGGTAAGTTTGACTATTTTTTATTTTTTTTTAGTAATCTGTAAAAAAATAGAAAACTAAATGATTTATGAAATATGATTGAATTGTGATCAATCCTTACACCTATTTTTCAAATACATATACCTCAAAATCTTATTTGAAATTTTTTTAAATATAAATAACAGTATATTAAGACATAAAACATAAAATCATGCCAATAGACAATATATTGTAAACTGGAAAGCCATACTAACATTTTCATAAAATATCGAATTGTTTAAAAAGGGTGGCCTTATCATAGAAAGCACCTCTTATACTGCTGTTACAGTAATACACATTCGTCTTTCTGGCATATTAGAGAACAGAGACATAGATTGTCTAATTCTTTTTCGCTCAATATGTTCAACAGGAACAAAATTTTAAACAGTGAAATTTAGAAAACTAAGGACACGTTGCATCCTGAATTTGAAGCCATAGGTAAAGAGATGAACAGGAGGGAAGATCTTTGGGAGGAGGAAGAAGTGAAATTACGTTAAGTGATCAACAGGAGGGAAGATCTTTGGGCGGAGGAAGCAGAGATTGAGATCTGCCCCCATTTCCATTTAAAACAACCCACGCCATCTTCAATCCCCAACTGGTATGCAGCTCAAGATGACAATGCATAAACCATACTCCTGCAATTAAACTCATACGATTAAATAGCTTTAAACGAATAAACCGAGAAAATTATTTTATAACTAAATCAGCGATTGAAGATAGCGTTATATAATGATAGTAATACCTGGATTATCAGCAAGGAATCTAAAAGCCACCCAACCTCCACTGGGAACTCCAACAGTGTTTCTCTCGGGAGGATCCACAAGATTGAAGTTAGCTGGGTCAGTGCTTGCATTGTAGTTTCCCGTACCCTGACCCACGATGAAGAAGTTGAAGCCGTGCAGATGCAAAGGATGGCTCTCGAAGGTCACAATGCTGGTGTCCTGCAGAACTAGCTGTACACTAGTGTTGAAGGGAAGCACTTCGAGTCTCGTACCGTTGAGGGTCTGTGTGTTGTTAGGCGGCGTGCCGGTATAGTTGAAAGGAAATGGCGGATTGTCAGGGAAAGTGGTATTGTAAACTCCATTGGACTGGTTAAAGTAGTAGGCTTGAAGAAGAGCGGTGGTAGGAAGAATGAAGGATATGTTGTTAATGGAGGCTGAAAACTTTGTACCGTTGGGACCTTGACATGTTTGTCCTTGGGGGCACGGATTTAGCCCCAACCCCACTGTGAATAGGAACTGTTTATCCACCTTCTGAGGAACAGCCGCTGCTGGAAAGTTTGGATTGCCTAAGCTTTTCATCTTTTGGCTAAAATTCGCCGCAAAAGATGTATCATTCGGGGCTGGAAGCGTAGGCTTCATCATGGGAAGAGAGGATGAGGACGAATTAACAGCTGAGACATTGGAAACATACTCTAAAACTCCAGCACTGGTTGAGTTATCAAAAGCTGCTGTTCCCGTAGCAAAAGGGCCTGCAAGCATGAGGAATGTCGCATTGGGTGGCTGAGACATAGCTGTGAAGAGGACGTTGGTAGTCTGACCAGGAGTGATGAGAATAACGTTGCTTTGAAAAGGTTTGACGTACACAGCGTCCGCTTCTACTACGGTCAAGGTATGGTTGGCAATTCCAAAAAAAAACTCACCATTGAGCGCAGCATTAACTAAACGAAGTAGGTAAGTTTTCCCAGGGATCACTTTGAGCCTGAATGTATCTGCATTACACAGTAAATATTTGTTACATTTACATTTAAACAAATGAAAAATAGCGAGTAGTATCTTTACGTTTCATCCATTTAAACTTCCCGTCCTCACCGTTGGCAGAACAGTTGTACATAAGTCCCGGGAGTCCATTGATGGTATATGCATCTGACACATTAGCTTGCGCACCACTTTGCATTGCTTGATTGATGACAGTCTCAGTGTCTGAATTCCACCACTCCCCTGCAATTTGCATCGCAAATACATTATTTTCATTTTAAATTGAGGACTATGTACAATGGTAACACATTGTCAACGAGTAGTGAAAGGGAATACCAAAAACAATAGGCACTTCCTGGTGTGGGCGAGGGAATGGGTAAGAAGCATTCTTTTTGGGATAGAGGATAATGGGCCCATGTATGCTTGCTCGCAACCACGAGATGTGGGCATGCCACCACAGTGTTCCTCTCTGCCTTTTGATGATAAATTTGTACGCGTAGCTTTGCCCAGTTTGAATTGGACACTGAGTGACATAAGCAGGACCATCCGCCCACCCAGATCTAAGCTGCCGAATTCCATGCCTGAGCAATTCATAGGAATTCATTAGGTGCACCCACTAAAGTAATCCATGGAAATCACCATATAATATTATATCTATAAAGTAAATAACTGAGCAGCGGTAGCAGAAGAGATACCAATGTATGCTAACATTGTTTTGAACATTATTTGTTACATTCACAACCACGCGATCTCCTTCTCGAGCAACTATTGCAGGCCCCGGATACTGCCCGTTGACAGTCAAGAGAGTTTTCGTAGTGCAAAGACGAGTCACATTCGTCATTTGGATCTGCAGATATTAAGAGCAAAGAATAAATCATGGTTATCTGACCAGGAATGAAACTTTAAAAAATAGAATAAAGAAATTTAATGCCTTCCCAGACAATAATGCATTCAACCCACGTTGAATTTGTAGCGCCGTGTAATCACGCTATGTTTCGCTGACACAAATTGAACAGTCAACCACAATGCCAAAAGTGGCAACAGGAGGCGGCCATGCGAAGTCTTCATTGCCAGAATCATAGTCTCAACTTTAGCAGGCTAACTAAGCATTTGCCGAATTATTTCTGGCATTCGATGTGATAATCTGTTTCTTTCTGGTTGTATTTATAGATACAAGGATTAAATCAGGTGTGAGGTCCTTTCTCGTTTGTTGGGTAGGCTGGTAGGCAATACTGATATTTTAACACGATCATAAATGCATATGAATTTACAGTCAAACAACTGTATTTTTCTATTTCCTTTTCTTTGACCTTTCGCAATTCACATGTATTCTTCGGAGTATTTGTTTTGGTAGGGAGATATGGTGGGGCTTTCTATCTGGAGTGGCAATCAAGTAAAGTAAAGCATGCGCCCGTTGAGCCAACAACTGCTCATATTTTTCTTATTGCAGATTTTATAGTTACGGGGTTCCCATCCATTCAGTCCGGAGTGGTCAAAATAACGTCTTGCCCACTTAGTCCAAACCTCCAATCCCTGTCCTTAAAACAACATCGCTTACCCATGTATGACTATGAAAATTGTATTTTGCTAATGTCGATTAAATATTATATATTTTAAGTATTACTATTATCATTTTGTTATATACAGTATAATGTCGATTTAAATATATATAAAGGAAACACTTAAATATCATTTATTATTTTAATTATACCTTAATTAATGTTACCTTAACTAATGTCGACATTTTGTAAGGTGACATTAAAGATTCATATATAATAATATTAAAAATTCAATGAGTAATTTTCTTGGAAGTTTCTAGATGATGGGGAACTTAACCATTCATTTATAGGATAATTATTAATTTTCCTTTTTGTGGGTAGTTAGTGGGGATATGTGGCTTTTTAGAGGATATTTTTCTATGCATACATACAATAGTTGGTTTGAAGGTGGAAATTTGGTGAAAGGGGTTTTTCTTTCTTTGTGCACAAAGTAGATATTTTCATCTCGGAAATAGTTGGACCATTTTGCCTAGAGTCTACAATCTCTCTTTTCATGTTGAAGGTATGGGGCCAACAACATTCTCTACAGTTTAATTCAATCTCCCTTTTGAAAAAATTATAAACATTGTTATGCAACTTTACGATCTTATCATTGTAATATTTAAAATATTGTAATAATTGCTAAAAGATTGTAAAATATTTTAAAGTAATCATTCCTAATTTTTTTGTGAAATATATTTTAATTTATAAAATACTTGTTTATGTGTATAGATCAATTAGATATCATATGTCATATAAAATAATTTATGAAATATAAGTTAATATTTTATTCTTTTTAATTACTTATAAAAAAAAAGATATTTTCTACAATAAATCAAATTGTGATATTGATACTAATATCACATATTGATAAAAATTCATCAACTTTATAATATACAAACTTTAAAATTATCCTTATACTCCTTTTTGATGCAAATAATAGTCTAATAAAGAAATAAAACATCCACTTAAAAATGAACTCGTGATCTAGATTTTAATTAACCGATAAACTTTTACATTGGCCTAACATTCTTTCTTTCATGTCCAAAGTTACCAGGGTCATTCCCACATTGTCCAATATTTTTTTACATTCGCACTAGCTGAGGTCCACAATATTTGGCTTCGCACCGCCACTGTGGGAAAGAGGGTTCCAGGCCATTCCATTATCCTGCATAAAACATGCTCCATAGAACGGAACTCCTCGCTCTGGTTTTTCTGGTTTTTTAGGCGTGTATTGTGAAGCTCTTCAACATAAGACCAGAACTCATCCTTAGAAAGATCGATCAATTCTAGAAGCAAATTAATAGCCCTGAAACGACCGTTGAAGTCCATATTCCCACGCTTAGCTTTTATTTTATTACAAAAGAATGTCTTTTGCTGCTTCTGCTATTATACCAATTTATATAAATTTTGCATTGTGCTGGTTATCTTTCGAGTCACCTCTATATAAATATTATTTTTAGGGTCATCCCTAAATAGGTCAATACATGCAATTTTTTATCAAAATTAAGTTTAACTGAAAAGGAGCACTAATCGATAAATGCATGCAACTAGGTTTAACTAATATGAATATTTCATCTGAAACCAATCCGAAGTCTTCCCTTGTATTCCCTTGCATTTGATTTTTCATACTCTGTTTTCGTTTGACCCTTCAATGTATAATTTTCTGTTATTTTCTGATCCTTTCATTTTATCCTCACTTGTCAGAATTCTAATTGTAGTGCCAATGGTTGTAGACTATAGCATTTGTGTTATCTTGCATTCAAATGATCTTGTCCTTTTTAGCTCCTGTTATACTCTTTATGTATCTTTTCATTTCACAATTCATAATAACTAAATAGAAATCTAATGACTAGTAGTAGGTAACACAATAATATCATATACGCATTCAACAATTTATATAATTGAAAACTCAATAAACTCAAACCATGGCAATTGTTTTCTATGAATTGATATTCCTGTTTTGGAACAGGAAATGCTCATTTTAAAAAATTGGTATATCATAATAAGATTCAATGGTCAGGAAGTGAGTTTTGTTCATGGAATTACTTGTTTTTTGTGAGCATTAAAATGATCTTCCATTACGTTAAGAACCATGTTCATCATAAAATGATTGGGAGAAGGTTTTAAATTTTAACACTTGAATTTGTAATATCCAACTACAAATATGACTGTATTCTCTTACTTTAAAGAGTACATTGTCTGCTCCCATCACAAATTTTACAACTTCTTTTTACTTTTTTGGTCTCTTCATATGATTTAAGTCTATGTATATATACCAGGGATACGCAAAAATTTCATGTATTTGTTTTGAAGTAAAACAAAGAGAAATCTGAGCCACTTTTCCTGTGAATATAGCCAAATTTGTGAACCACGTGAATTTTGTTGTTTTAGTGTGTTTGGGATTTCTTATCTCGACATAATTTGTCGCGGGTTTGTATTACTCTATTTTTCCCTATTTGTACTGGCAACAGAGTTCTTAACGGGTTACAAAAGGAATTAAATTGCGAAGAAATTGTGGCTGCTTGGTTAGCAGTTTGAAGA
Organism: Chamaecyparis obtusa; assembly: GCA_027943335.1. Classification (NCBI taxonomy): domain Eukaryota; kingdom Viridiplantae; phylum Streptophyta; class Pinopsida; order Cupressales; family Cupressaceae; genus Chamaecyparis; species Chamaecyparis obtusa. The sequence goes on along the minus strand of BSBK01010773.1, from coordinate 9,308 downwards.
AACCATAACTTCACATAGAGAGTGCCAAACAGATTATGACTTCTCAGAAGAAAATCCTTTATGATGACATATTATCTTCCATTTGAAGCTATAGTAAAGAGGTGAGTCATTCAACCAAAGAATTCCGCCTGAGTTAATAATATAGATCAATGATTTTGACATTTCACACTTCCTACTTCAGCATGTCAGATATAAAACATGAATGTTATGTAAATAAAATATCAAATTACTGTTATGCAATTTATATTTGCTATAATTTCAAGATCTAGAATTATCATGATCTTCACATATATATCATAATGGGGAAATTAAATAATCACGAATACATTACTTATCTGGATCCATTAGTGCAGAAATCTAGAAGTGATTTGTGCAGCAAACTTTAATTACTTCCATGCTTGAATGAGATGAAAAAATGGTTTCTCTCTCTTACCTTTTTACGGATAAATTTTTTTTAGATCTTGACATGATGGTATTCTGAAAGATCATTTATAGATGGAGAGAGGACCGGTTTTCCCAAAACAATTATACTCCACTTGTCCATCAAAGCAGGAGTCTTGAAAACTACACTTCTAATTAATCAATAAAATATACGAAAGATACGAGATACCTTTTTAAATCGTAACTGCCTATCACGTGTGCCTCTTCATGTGGGCCATTAGAATTAATTAAAAAATTAATCTTACATTCTCCCACTTGGCACATATGATAACTTAACGTTAGAGTTTGATAAGATAATCATTAGGCGCGCTATAAATCATATCCATCTTAACTTTTAGTTGATCATCATAATACTATAATTAAACAACCCACTAATGCGAGTCATGGTGGTTCCATGTTAATAAAGCAACATAGTCCCTTCCATGTACCACAACGCTAGTAACCTATTTAATTTAGTCTATAAATAAGAAGTGTATTCATAAGGTCCAACAACAATGTCTCTTGTCAGAGAAGAGACTATTCCTGTCATCATACACTCATTATCATACACGTACGTACACATTTAAAAAATAGGAATTATTAATCAGAAACACCTTTATAAAGATCTCAAAGTGGCAATAACATAATGCAATCCATTACATAAGAATAACATCTGTTATGTGCTACATTCAATACCCATTCTATTGACATGTTCATTAAATATTTTTGGTGGTAATCCTTTTGTCAAAGGATCTGCAACCATAAGCAGTGTGCTTATATGTTCAATTGACACTCGTTGTTTCTGAACTTCATCCTTAATAGCAAAGTATTTCAATTCCATGTGTTTTGCACCATTAGAATACTTGTCATTCTTAGAGAAAAATATAGCTACAGAGTTATCACAATAAATTCTTAGCGGCTTGGCAATAGAGTCGACAACCCCAGAAGGAATCCCTTCATATTTTTTGATAACTCCGTAGATATCAACAAGATCCCAGACTTCATTCTAGCCCATTGAATTCAATTCATCATTCATGGCAGCAATCCATTTAGTAGAATCACTACTTTCTATGGCTTGTGAAAATGAAATTGGATCCTTACATGTCTCATATTCTTGTAGATAAACCACATAATCATCAGAAATAGAAGACCTCCTTTCTCTTTGAGATCTTCTTAATGCTACTGGTGGTGGTTCTTCTACCATTGGTGGTTCTTCTACTATTGGTTCGTGGATGACAGTCTCATTATAGAGTGGTGGTTCATTAATTTGTTGCTCAATGTTGTCAGGTTGTTCAACAACGGCAGGAACAACAATTTCCTTTGAAGTCATAGGTACCGGGGCTTATACCCTAACTTCTTGGATAACCACACTTTGTGATGTATCACTACCACTAACTTCACCATTTTCAATTAATCTAGCATTACCGGTTTCTATAATTCTCATACTATGATTAGGACAATAAAAGCTATACCCTTTGGATTTTTCAGGATAACCAATAAAGTAACCACTGACGGTTCTAAAATCCAATTTCTTTTCATGTGGATTATACAATCTAACATCCATTGGACAACCCCAAACATGCAGGTGTCTTAAACTCAGTTTCCTTCCTGTCCACAGTTAGAAAGGGATCTTTGGAAATGACTTACTAGGAACTCGATTCAATAAGTATACAGCGGTCCTAAGAGCATACATCCACAATGACATGAGTAATTTGGAATTACTTAACATACTCCTAACCATATCCATTAAAGTACGATTATTCCTTTCAACTACATCATTCTATTGTGGTGTTCCAGGCATAGTATATTGTGCACATATGCCATTCTTTTCAAGGAGTTTAGCAAATGGGCTAGGGCACTGCCCTGTTTCATCATAATTTCCATAATATTCACCACCTCTATTAGATCAGATGATTTTCATCTGTCTATCTAATTGCCTTTCAACCTCAGTAATGTACACCTCAAGGGCATCCACCGATTGAGATTTTTCATGCAACAAATAGACATAACTATAACATGAGAAATCATCTATAAAGGTGATAAAATACTTTTCTCCACCAAAAGATGGATTATCAAAAGGCCCACAAATGTCTGTATGGATAATCTCAAGAAGCTTTGTACTTCTTGTGGCACCTTTCTTGGTGTGTTTGGTTTGTTTTCCCTTAATACAATCCACACATATCCCAAAATCAGAAAAATCTAGGTTCAAGAGAATCCCATCTTTTACTAATCTCAGTAACCGTTCTGTGGAAATATGTCCCAGCATTTTATGCCACAAGTATGATGAATTTTCATTTGTGAGACTACTTTTAGTACCAACATTATGATGCAGGATAAGAATAGTTTCAAGAAATTGATTATCAAATTTTAATTTGTAAAAACCATCACAAAGAATACCCGAACCAACAAAAGAGGTACTCTTAAACAAACTAAAATTTTTATTCCCAAATTTAAAAGAGTAACCATCAACATCAAGTTTAGACAAGGAAATTAAATTCCTTGAAATAGAAGGAACATAAAGAGTCTGAAATAGATCCAAATGATAACTAGAATCTAGAGATAAACGATAAGTCCCAATGGCTTCAAATGGAGCTTTAACCTGATTTCCCATTAACAGAAAATTTTCATTTGGATTTATGATATGGGTTGTAAGGAATCCCTGCATCATAGTTGAAACATGAGTAGTAGCCCCAGATTCAATCCACCAAGTATTAGAAGGAACTTTAGTTAGGTTTGATTCGAAACAAACAAAAATTAAATTCATACCTTTCTTTTCAAACCAGTCCTTACATTTTTTACAGTCTTTTTGATAGTTTCCTGACTTTTTACAGAAGTGACACTTATCACTGTTCTTTTCCTTCTTATAAGTCATAGAACCACAATTTGGCTCACACGCCATAGATGGTACTTTCTTCATGCCCTTTCTGGGTTTTTTCCCCTTCCTTTCAACTCCTTGAGTTGTGAGATGAACTGAATGTTGTCCATGTTGCTTAAGTCTTGCCTCTTCTTGACAGAGCATATTGGCCAACTCATTCACATTCCACTTATCCTGAATAGTGTTATAGTGAATTTGAAATGGCCCATACTGAGGAGGCAAGGAGTTCAAAATAAACTACATGAGAAAGAACTCATCCACCTTCATCTCAAGATTCTTTAATTGAGCAACCAAATTTGTCATTTCAAGGACATGCTCATGTATTCCACGTGTACCATCAAACTTCATGGTGGTAAGCGTAGCCATTAGTGTTCCAACAAGGGACTTGTCAGCTGTTCGGAAATGCTCTCCCATAGATTTCAAAAATTCTTTAGCATTGTCAGTTTCAGTTAGACTTGACTTGATGTTGTTTGATACAGTCAGCCGCATAAACTTAAGGCTCAGTCTTTTCGATCTTTCCCATGCTTGGAATATAGTCTTTTCTTCTGTACTGCTTTTATCAGTAATAACAGCTAGTTTCTCAGTTTCAAGAGTTGTATCAAGATCCAGAACATCGAGGTGAAATTGAACCCGTTCTTTCCAATCTAAGAAATTCATTCCATTCAAGATCGGAATAGAAGAGGCATGCGAATGTAGCGAAATAGGAACTGACACTGCAAACATAAATTCATGTTCACAACATTAATATTAAGAGTTATAAATAAATAACCAATATAAAAACACATGGTTCAATAATAAATAGTATTACCATGATCTACCTTTGGGCTAATCTTATGGTAAACTATTAACAATTAGGGTGATTCACTTTCACCTAATAGGACTAATTGATAAAATATTCACAACTAAGTAAGTTTGTTACCTTTGGGTATTCATACTTAGCTTTAATCATGAATATTTACCAACCATCCTATTTCAATAAATTAATCTCTAAAAAAAATGGTGCACCTTTGGGCCAACCTAATATTGTAGTGACTAAATAATTGCGATTTGCAAAGTCATTATTTATTTTTTTAACACTGGGAAAAGAAAAATATTAAACTTCAATAATTTAATTTGATATCTACATATCATTCCGGTTGGACCACTTTGGTGGTTACCGAGCTGTATCATAATATGGATCTCAAATTAATATAATGACTTTGCATATACATTAAATCAACAAATGAAATTAATCAATACAATAAATTTGTTATGCAGCAACCATATATTATACCAGATCATGGTTTTGTGTTTATAGCACACAAAATATATTTGATCTGATAAAACAAATAAAATATTATTAAACATAATGAAAAATAAATTTGATTCGGTAAAATAGATAAAACATTATTAAACATAATGGAGAAACATGAAAGTTCTTAACTATGCTCTGATACCACATGCAAATAAAATATCAAATTACTATTATGTAATTTACATCTGCTATAATCTCAAGTTCTAGAACTATCATGATCTTCACATATATATCATAATGTGGAAATTAAATAATCACGAATACATTACTTACCTGGATCCATTAGTGCAGAAATCTGGAAGTGATTTGTGTAGCAAACTTTAATTACTTCCAGACACTTGGATGAAATAAAACCAAAATTACTTTTGATGCTTGAATGAGATGAAAAAATGGTTTCTCTCTCTTACCTTTTTACCCATAAATTCTTTTCAGACCTTGACATGATGGTAATCATTTATAGGTGAAGAGAGGACCAGTTTTCCCAAAACAGTTATACTCCACTTGTCCATCAAAGCAGGAGTCTTGAAAACTACTCTTCTAATTAATCAATAAAATATACGAAAGATATGAGATACCTTTTTTAAACAATTGTAACTGCCTATCACGTGTGCCTCTTCATGTGGGCCATTAGAATTAATTAAAAAATTAATCTTACATGTTACATTAGCTTGGCACCAATTGAATTAATTAAAAAATTAATCTTACATGTTACATTAGCTTGGCACCAATTTTCCTTTATAGAAAGTTAATCCACAAATTCATCAAGATTTTTTTCTATTGTTTTCTTTATGCAAGCTTGAATCATATGGCTTCTAAAGAAGCTTAAAATGTATGGTTATTGAATATAAACAATTTGTAATTTCCAACTCAAGAAAACCAATCGAATGGGAAAATTTATTTTTTATCCATTCTCTTATTGGCTGTCACAAAGTTTTCCTTCATCATTTTGTCATTTTTCTTACTAGCCTTGCTCATTGAATATCCCAATCCCTATCAAGATATGAATATCATCATCCCTATCAATATACGAAGATTCGTGGTTTGATCTCATCACTATCACTTAGCTCCTTGTTTTCTACTCATGCTCCTCATTTTGTAACTTATTTCCACTGCTATTAATAGCTCCTTGCTGACCATTTGGATTGTTATTACCTATTTCTGATCATAAATTAGCATGCCTGTTTACTCTGTCTCTAGATGTAAAATCTGTTGAAAAGGTTTTCTAACATGGATAAGCTTGGTTGATTAACTCAAAGACTACCTTAAACCCATAACAATGTCATACATCTCCGTCACTCTTCGTCTACCCTTTGTCTATCAGATCCATTCTTAAATCTGCCCATTTGTTGACTGTCATAATAATACTAACTTTTAATGGTCTTTGATACCCCTTTTTCACTAAATTCTTAATGGTTTCCGCTATCATAAAAAAATTGCATGTTATCATACGACATGTATTTTATACATTGTTCCTTAGAAAACTTAGGTTATCGTGGTTATTTCCCCCTTTATGACCATCTTTTCTTGATAAAATCTTGTGAGTATTTGATGGTACTGTCTAATAACTTGACCTCCTAAGCGTAACTTGCCTATTGACTGTCATTTTCGGATTCATGTGTCAAGTTTGACCTTTCAATATCATAGGACAATGTCCTCCTTTATCTTGTCATTTCTCTTTTATCTCTTGAAACTTATGAATCTTATCAATGTGCTTATATTTTGCCTTGTACTGTTTACTTTTTTCTTAGATAGTGAACAATCATTATGTTGGTCAAGATCTTCCCTACTACAGTCCACATGTTTCATGCTTAGGACTATCAATGCTTCGAGCTATCTCCAGATTTTTATAACCGCCTCTTATTATCTTCAATATTCTATATTTTGATAGGGTTCACATATGGGTTTTACCTGTCATTGGCTTCTTACTGTATTTTTCTTTTCCAACATCAACATTGTTAAAATCCCTTTTCAAAATTGTATATAATCTCTTGGAGATCGTCATCTAGCTCTGTTTTTTTTTTAAAATATGTTGCTCTCTCTCCATGTCACTATACTCTATTCCTTTACATTTCACATTGACCAGTTCATAATAACATATGATTTTTGAAATACTGGTACAAGGATAAAACAACTATCATATAGCCATCATTTTACATATTCCAATATATAATCTTAATGCAATTATAATGTCAATGGATGGTCTTATCTAAAGACTGCTAACATGGACAAATTCCAAATGTGGTAGCATAAAAACCTTATTAGAAGTCATGTTAAGATTGTCAAATAAAGATTTGTTATATATACATGTGTATTTATACATTTGTGTGTATGTATGTATGTATGTATATATATAAATATATATGTATATATACACACATATATACATACATATATATGTATGTGTGTATGTGTGTATGTGTGTGTGTATGTGTGTATGTATGTATATATGTATGTATATATGTGTATATGTGTGTGTGTGTCTACACACACACACACACACACACACACACATATATATATATTAGAAAATGGTGATCATTGATAGAACACCACTTTCATACACTATACATTGGAAGGGGCCCTAAAATGTGACCTCTTTTTGAGGCTAAGAATCTGATTAGCACAGCCCAGTAGATGTAAGGGTGCTAATGCATGATTCAAGCCTATAAGGAGGTGTAGATTCTAGGGTCCTTTCCATCTAATGCAGGGACGTAGGCATAGAAATGTAATGCAAGTAAAGAAAGATATTAGATCTAGTACATATCAAAATAAGTGTAAGAGATGGAAGAAGGAATGTGTGCACCTAAAACTAAGAGAGAAAGATGGTTTTTGAATGCTGAATTTCCACCTCTCACATTCTTGAAATGATATACTTCCTGAACTAGGTAATCTGCAACTTAAAAACCTAGAATTTGCAACTCTCTATCTTCTCTAGGAATAGGTGAAAGTGGTTTGAAATATACTAGTATAGGTAGAAAGTTTGACCTATACCTGGAACTACAAGATTGATAAATAGGGAAGCGCATCTAGGAAAGTCTACTTAAGGTCTTTCAAGCTCTACAACTGGATCTATACCCTCCACATCTGGGTACATGTTGAAAGTTTACCCTATACCTAATACTATCTAAATTCAGAATAAATGAGTGCATCTAGAAAGTTCTCCAAAATGAGTTCTCAGATCTATAAGTATATCTATATTTTGAACAGGTACACCTGCATAAAAGAGAGAAGGGGAATTTTTTTAGGGGTGGGGCTTGCCTTGGGAAAGCCCCTTTTAAAAATTAACCTTGAACTGAAATAAAGGAAATGTTATCATGAAGTAGATATAATACAATAACTAAGTATATTATACCTTGTAGATGCAATTATGCTTAGTATGTGATCAAGTATGTTGATGCAATACTTTGACTCAACAAAAAAGTCAAAAGGAAATCATGTGAAATAAAACCTCATGTAGTAGATGCTTTTAATTTGCCTCAATGTTGGAAGGAAGAAGAAGAATACTTGGGTGGGTGAAAGTAGATCTCCTCCTTGATGGAAAACTTCTTTGTCTCCAATGAAGCTAGATCTATAGAAGGAATACATGAACACTTGATGGATGATGAATTCTTGCTTGCTTTCTTTCTTGAACTCCTTGAATGCACAATAGTTTTCTTGTAGTTTGGTTTCTTGTGTGTGTGTGGATGTAGATAGGTGACCAAAGCAAAGGAGGACGTCCCATTTTATAGTGATTTCAGGATCCAAATTTGCAAAGGCCTACTACACAAGGTGGGAGAATGAAAATACTTTGTATCAGGCTCTAAAACCCACCAAAATTAACTCTTCAAGGTATATGTCTAACTAGGTTTGACCTATACTGGTATAGGTAAAACCAGGTTTGACCTATACTGGTATAGGTAAAACCAGGTTTGACCTATACTGGTATAGGTAAAACCAGGTTTGACCTATACTGTATAGGTAAAACTAGGTTTGACCTATACCGAGAAGGGTTAATCTCGAGGTGGAATTTGTGGGGTTCGAAAAGAATTAAAGATTTTAGGGAAAATATAAGGATAAGTGGGAAAATGAGGTGTAAAGGCTAAAATGGGGTCAAGAATGAAATGAATTATGTAAATAGATGGATAAATGGAAAATTGTGCATATAAATTAGAGCCAACTTATAGTTTTGAGCAAGAGTGAAGGAGAAAAGAGAACCTTGATTTAAATTATGTATGCAATTAGATTAAATGTAAGGTCCTAACATAAGGGTCACACTAAGGAGAGCTAAAAGTGTTCTAAAAAAGAAGACAAGTAAATTCTTACTTTTTAAGAATAAACATTTATCCCCCACTTCAATGGGAGTATGAGACAAGCTCATACTCAGGGTAAAGGAGGAGATAGAAGAAAGGAAGAGAGAAAGATGATTGCAGTGAATTGAAAAGAGATACGACATCACTAAGTCTAAGGGAATAGTCCCAAAAACTAAGGATCCTAACTCACATCCATGCACAAGGGCACAAAAACAAAGAAAAAATAAAATTAAAGATCAAAGATAAAAGATAAAAGAAACCAAAAACAATAAAGGGGTTAGTACTATATACAAAACCCCAAATCAACTTGTGAAAGAGACCTTGATCAAAAATTACTCACCCACTAATATCATGTCTGGAAAGCTATTGCAATGACACAAATGATCATATAGAAAGAATAAGAGAATTATCATTGATGATACAAACTCTA
>BSBK01010772.1:0-65259 GCA_027943335.1 Chamaecyparis obtusa | reverse complement strand
TATATATATGTATATATAGATATATATATATATATATATATATGTATACATATATATATATATATATATATATGTATACATATATATATAGAGATATATATAGATATCTATATATATATATATCTATATATATATGTATACATATATATGTATATTATATATATATATATATATATATATATATATATATATATATATTATATATATATATATATATATATATGTATATATGTATCTATATATATATTATATATGTATCTATATATATATGTATATATGTATCTATATATATATGTATATATATATATATGTATATATATATGTATATATATATGTATATATATATATATGTATATATATATCTATATATGTATATATATCTATGTATATATATATATGTACATATATATATATACATACGTATATATATATCTATATATGTATATATATCTATATCTATATATATATAGATATATATAGATATATATATAAATAGATAGATATATATACATACATACATATATATATACATAGACATATATATATATATATATACATATATATATACATATATATATTATATATAGACATATATAGACATATATATGTCTATATATATATATATATGTCTTTATATTTATATATATATATATATATATATATATATATATATATATATATATGTCTATATATATATATGTCTATATATATGTCTATATATATCTGTGTGTGTGTCTGTGTGTGTCTATATAGATAGACATATATATATATATGTGTGTGTGTGTGTGTGTGTGTGTGTGTGTGTTGACATATATATATATATAGACATATATATGTATATATATATATATATATATATATATATATATAGACATAATATATATATATATATATATATATATATATATAGACATATATATATATATATATATATATAATATATAATATATATAGACATATATATATATATATATATGTCTATATATATATATATATATATATATATATATATATATATATTTACATTTACAGACTCAGGTCTAGTAGCACGAGGATCCACACAGGCCTAGATATCTAGCACATGATGGTGATCATCAACGTAGTTGATGTGTTCATAGATTTAGATCTATGGCATTGATTTTGATCTAGAGTAAACATGTACTAGAGAGTATTTATGTTACGTTGATTTCTAGATATGTTTTACATTGATCTATTTACATCGATACATGTTTGGATTTTGTGATATCTGGACATTTACATTGATAGATACATGTTTTAATTTTGTGATATAGACATTTATATTGATGTATACATGTTTGATCTTTTTGAATGATATCTCTAGACATTTACATTGATATGTATGTGCACATGTTTTGGACGTTGATCTATTTGTTCATTGATACATGTTTGGATTTTGTGATATATATATAGACATTTAAACATTGATGTACATGTTTGATTTTTGAGATATATATATATATATATATATATATATATATAATATATATATATATATATATATATATATATATATATATATATATATATATATATATATATATATATATATATATATATATATATATATATATATATATACATTGATATGTAGGTGGATTTTTGGTATATTGATCTTTTTGTACATTGATACATGTCTGAATTTTGTGATATATATAAACATTTAAACATTGATGTACATGTTTGATTTTTGAGATATATAGACATTTACATTGATATGTACATGCATGTTTTGTATGTTGATCTATTTGTACATTGATACATGTTTGGATTTTGTAATTGAAGCCAAAAATTAATTTATCTTTAGAATTAATCTTTAATTTATATTCAATCTTTCATCAATCTAATTAATCAATCCTACTAAAAAATCTTTAATCAATTGAAAGTTTAAATCAATCTTTAAAATCTAACTTTAAAATTAATCTTTTTAATTTCAATGTTTAATTTTTAATCAATCTTAGAAATTCAATCTATAGGTAGAATCAATATAATCAATTTATTTAATAAGATCCCTTAAGCCTATTATGCACCCTTAAGCCCTATCTAGATCAATTAATTGAAAACTAATTAATCAATCTTACTGGAATTTTTTTAATGAATTGAAAGTTAGAATCAATCTTTAAAATTAATCTTTAATTTCAATGTTCAATCTTTAATCAATCTTAGAAATTCAATCTATAGATAAAATCAATATAATTTTATTTATTTATTAAGACCTGTTAAGTCGTATTATGCACCCTTAAGCCTTGTCTAAATCAATTAACTGATAACTAATTAATCAAACTTATTGAAAAATCTTTAATGAATTGAAAGTTTAAATCAATCTTTAAAATCTAACTTTAAGTTTAAACCCCTTAAGACCTTTAACATGACCACTTAAGCCCTTAAGACATAACAGGACCTAATAAGACCCCTTAAGCCTTAAGTACCTATCATACCCCAATCTGCTTCTGGCTTGGCTTCCAATTCTACAGCTTCATATAGTTCTTTTAGTGTGAATTCATGTCTTGGTTCAGATTTATTTATGTCCAGACTCTTTTGGTTGTGATTTGGATTATAGCTATGTCTAGATTTTGATCTATATCTTTGACAGTATATGGACATTTAACTTGGCAGGTAGTTGTTAATCTTTTGTTAGATTATGGTGTTGGATTTATTTGTTTTAATAAAGACAGATGCAAATTCTGACTTTTCTGAACTATCAGTTTTCTCTGTTACTTTTAGGTACTCTGGAAATTTTTGTTATTATAGGAGGTGATTATTTATAAGGTTAAAAAAACAAAAACTCATTCCATTAATGAGAAGAGGAATTTCTATGCTGCAACTAAGATTTCATTAATGGAATTTTCGATGTTAAGTGAGTCTGTATTTGTTAAGGAAAATATTATTAATTATATGGTTAATGTTAGTTTGTTGAAATAATTTTATTATGATGATGTTAATTGTTATATGGAATTGAATTTTTAAAAGTAATAAGTTAGTAGAATGAATGAATTAGTGGTAAAGTTATGTGTTAAAAGTTAGAAAGGGGTGTTAGTATTACCCTAACATTCTATGTTATTATGGTAAGAAAGGCTTAGGGGTTAGTAATTTCTCTAACCTAGGCTTTGGCTTTGAGGCACTTCCTAAGGTTTTCATGTCATATGACCTAATATGGTTTGACATACTAACCTCACTTTGTTTAAAATATTTGATTTGCAATGATTGGAATGTGCATTCAGATTTTGTATGTTTATCCATGTGCGATTTAATTTTAAAGCATGTGTCTTTGGGGGGGGTTCTTGGTTAAGTATTGGTACTACAGTGACAACTGTCAAACTATTGAGTGGAAGTGGCAGTAAAGCATAAGTTTAAAGTTAATGCAGCTACGACACGCATACTAGAATTGATTACTTCAGTTTGTTGTCTACCATTTGTATTGGCAAGGGTTTTTAATTATGAGGAAATGTGTTTGATACCAAGAATGGTTGCGAGAATGGGGTTATTCTATTCAGCTTGGAGGGAAAAATGGTTGCATATCTATACATTATTAATGCGATTTTCCATTATGTATATCATGGTTTCATTTCTTATCTTTGAGCTTATAGTTTGGAAACACTATTTAAGTTTTGCGCTTGTGAATCGAGCTCTATCATGGTGTGCTCTATTCCATTGCTATGAAAAGGTTGTTTCTGGTGTAGCTCACCAGTTCGGGAGTGTGGATTGTGGATGTCTTTGTGTGAGTTTGAACACCCTCACTCTGTGTTTCAAGCAGGGGCATTCTCTAACTCAATCTCTTTTCTTCTTTATGAATTTTGTTTATAGAAGTTCATTGAATACAATTTCTATTCATATCATTCATTGTGCTAGGAATGATTCACATGTTACTATGGAAGTATCTTTAAAAATGTTTGGTCTTTAAGCATTGTAGTGTTTATGTTCACTGTCAGAATTTGGGGAAATTCGGTTGTGTGTGATTTCTATTCAGTAAATTAAAAATGTTGATTTAGGGTTTGTCGAATTCTTTGATACTATTATGATAGGATTATGAGGATGTAGGGTATCCTGAGCCTTGAGAGCAAAATGTATTTCACTAATTTGTGTAAGTTATCATGATCTCAGTCAAGGGGAACTAAAATGTGGTGCTTAAGGGAGTAGGATTTTGGGGGTTAGGACTGTGAAGTTTAATTCACTTCTTTTCTACCAATTCTACCGAGCTTTTGGAATGATAAATTTGTGTTTCAGGGGTTAGATAATTATAGTGTTGGATTTTGGACTTATCGCTAGGCATTTGGGTGTCGAGACTTCTAGGTTTTATTGGATCCTCTGTTTTGTATGATTATTGGGTTCTGTGGATTCCTTCATTTGGATTGGTGTTGTAACCATAGTGGAAAGGTTCTTATCAACCTTGGAACATTATGCGATTTCATATCTTGTACCTGACTTCATATTTCTAATTTTATAGCTCTTCCTATTGAGTAATCACAGTTAATGTTTAAATTAAATTCTCACTATTGAGTATTGTAGTCAATTTACCTCTCTTTGCCGAGCCTTGGAATGGGGTTTATTGTTTGGTAAATTTTTGGTTCGCTTTCTCTGTACAGGAGCTTGTTGAGTTAGGTTTTCGAGAGTTGAGTTTTGGTTTGTACCATGGAATTTTTGTTGAGTATAGCAGTGTATCGGTCTCAGTGTTGGTTAATTAAATAGCCATTGGCAGTATTTGTATGCTGTAGGAAGAGGTGAACTAGATTTTGGTTATAAAATTTTGTAATTGCTTATCTTGAGGATAAGTTGGGTTTGTCAGTAATTTTCATTAGGAATTCATGTTTTGTTTGATGAAAGTTCTGTAGTTGAATGTGGGAATATAGTTTATCTCTTCACAGTATTTTGCAACTCTCAGTTATTATGGGGTTTATTATGGGAGCCACTGCGGTCACATTGTTTACCTTTGAAGACTTGGTTTTGGTTGTGGTCTGAAGACCATATGATTAGCTACTGTAGCAGATGATTTTCTGTCTGCCAAATGGATTGTGAGGATAGGTATGTAAGACGATTTGGATTATGAGATTTTCTAGTTCATTGATTTAATAACCTCTATGTTATTGATCAAAACTTTGAAACATAGTATCATAATTGTAATAACGATAGTAATTGACAATAAACGTTTCGAATGACTTATCTGATTTTGTATTATTTTGGTAGGGTTATAAATACGATAATGTAGTGTTCTGAATTCTTTATATTTTACAAGGGTACATATATATACTTGAAGGAATATATATATATATATATATATAATATATATATATATATATATATATATATATATATATATATATATATATATATATATATATATATATATATATATAGACACACACACACACACATACCGTGAGTGCATATACATATGTATATATGTGTGTGTATGCCTATAAGTAAATACATATGTGACTTTGTAACAGAGATGACATAATTGAAATAAGTGCATTTTTATATGGGTGGTAAATATAAAGATCATGTGTAATTCTGCATTAAACATTAGTATATGAAATTTGATTTTTTTATCTTCCATGGATTTACAAATAAACTTTGTTAGTTATAATGTGTCAGATTAATGGAATTGAGATTTTTAAGTATTAGTTGTATCGGTCAGTTGATAATAAAATTGGATATTTCAATCTTCAGATATAATATTGCAATTGGATGTTAGGAATCGGGTATTATTATTGTTTGAGTTTACTAATGATAGTATTGGAAATTCTTGCTTAAGTTATTCCTTTAGTTGAAGAAAGGAAGATGCTTACTATGGTTATTTTTAAAAGAGGATTCGTGGGTGTATGTGGATATTTTAATTTGTTGATTCAGTATTTAAGATTTAAGTTATTAAATAAACATTATTAGTTGGAATTTGATAATTCAGGTTTTATTATGGTATTGATAGTATGAAGTGTTTTGAGATAATGCAATTGTGATCCTTAGTATGGGAAACTAGCTTTTGCCTGGAGCCTTAAGGTGAAAGAATATCTGTCAGTTATTTTACTAAGTGATAATTTAATAATTCATGGGCTATGGGTTTCATTTAAAAAGATAAAATATGTTGCCTGATTACTTGCACATGTTGGTGAAGTAAGGGTATGGATTTACCTTATTGCTTGTAAAGAATAAGGCTAGCATAATGAATTCTTTGAGTTTCCTATATGGTTACTGATCATTGATTCTTATGTAGATACCCAAAGCTAGTGGATCATCACCTTGTCATTTTCTTTGCGAGTTTATTTTTGTTGAAATTGAAATGAAGTACTTGTTTATTTATGTTGAATAGAAATGAAATGCTTCCTGTTAATAATGAAATATATCTATTTTATATGTATGGTTCAGTTTATTTTGTTAAGGTTCTAACCTTTATGATACAGATGCTTTGGAGGTATTCCACCATCTTAGTCTTTTTGACTAAGCCTTGTTTGTTTGTGGTTGTTTTCTTATTGGTATTTTCAGGATTCTAGATGAGGAAAACAATGTTTTTGGGGGAATGGTTAGCTGCTGTTAAGATATACAGAAAATAGATTATTACCTGGTTACTTGTTATCAGAGCAGTGCTTAGGATAGATAAGGGAAATTAGAATCAATCTTGAACTCATAGAAAATATGTATTAAATATTGAGTATATTGTTATACTCACATGTAATCATTTACCCTTGGATATTAAATAATTGATTAAGTCAGTTGAGTTGTATTTCGGTGCTAATTTGTATCTTGTTAATAAAAAAAAATGTTGTGCTTTTTTGGTTAATTTATTTGGTTTATTTTTGGTTGTCATTTATATAGATTATTCATATGGGGTGTTACATTTGGTATCAGAGCCAGGTTTGAACACTAGGGGCTCGAGGTTTAGAAAAGGGGTTATATCTCCTTGCTTCCATTAATGATTTTATTTCTCTTTTATTATTTAAGGTCTTAAGCATGCCTCCTATCACAAGAGGTTCCTGTGGGCATGGTGACCTAGTTGATTCCATTGTTGGCAGAGGTAGGGGAAGATGTCTAGGACGTGGCCATGAAAGAGGGCAAGGTCACCAAGGAGGGCTTGGAGCTGATCAAGGTGATCAAGGAGAACCTTAGGCTGAAGTTCTCCAATGGATACTTGATAGACTTGATGATATAGAAGCAAGGAAAAATGCTCTCGGTGGGGGAGCAAATGCTAGTGTTGTTCAAGTTCCTAATGCAAACCCAGCTATAGCTAAGGATCCTATCACAAGGGCTTAGTTGAAGGACCTTTCTAAGTTCAAAGGACGTATTTTTTATGGAACCGAGGAAGGTACTGCTACTGAAGCATGGCTGCTAAACATCAAAAGATAATTCATACTCCATGATTATCAAAGTAATGTTAGAGTTGGACTGTCATGTAGCTCAGATCTTGATGAAGGGTGCTCCCCTTAATACCACAAACTCATAACAGAAATAGAGAAACAACAACAATATGTAAGAACAGAAAATTGGCTTCTTATTATCTCCACAAATGTGGAATTACAAACTTTCAGAATTACAATATGCAAGCCACATGGGCATTCCCTTACAATATTCTTTAGGACAAAGCCTCGAACCAATACCCAGATCTACTACCCAGAATTATTCTGAACTGCCTAAGACAATAATACAGCTTTCCTTATATAGGCAATTTTTCACCGCCTGGGAAGGTTCCAGAATTTTTAGCCAATAAGGCCGACCAACTTAGAATTATTTTATTTTACATTTTATTACATCATAGTCGGCTCAAGATAACCTTTGAAACCCGAACAGAAATTTTGAAGAAAATTATTTTTCGCCATTTCAGGTGGCCCAACTTCCGAAGACCATAAGTCATCACCAGTTGACCCGCTCGGCTATTATAACCCCATTTTGAAAATGCCACGAAGCGCTCTATAGGCTTGATTGGCGCAAGCGCTTGTCACCCCAATTCTCAACCTCATCTGGGGCCTCTAAAGCCTTCAAAACTAAGTTCAAAGTTTCTGTACCCTGCTGCCAATACCGAAAATCTTCAATATCTTCCAATGTACACTTGATCTGGCAATGAAACTTTACTGGCAGACTTATATGACCAAAATGAACCTCCAAGAAAGAAATCAGATCATTCTGAGCACATACGAAAATTACCAAAATAGTAACTTTCCATAAATAGCAGCTTTGCACAAAATAACCCTTATTGAAAATAAAAATAGAAATATTTTTGGGTGATGCAAGATTGCTCTTACACCCAGGATTCTCCTGCATCAGACACCCGGGGTAATTTGAGAAGTGACCCTGTCACGACTCAGGTGTGTAGAGGAAAACCAAGACGGTTAACCTCCTCATTTGTTAGCCATGATGAATCTTCAACAGGTCGTCCTTTCCACTTGACCAAATATTCTTCATATGTCCTGTTCCTTGTGCTTCTGCCAACACGACTGTCCAGTATATCCTTGATCTCCTTACTGTCTGAACTAGTTGCTAGAATACTCCACTGTGCTGCTGTGATCTCATCTTCAACACCTCCTTCATGATACTCTGTCAGATCTGAAATGTTAAACACTGGTGAAATATTCAGCTCACTAGGCAATTCTACCTCATATGCATTTCCTGAATCATGCTTCTTCAGTATCTTACATGGCCCAAACTTCTTCATTTTCAGCTTGTTATATGTACCAACTGGAAACCGCTCCTTCCACAAATGAACCATGACTTCATCACCAACCTGAAATTCCTTATACCTCCTTTTCTCATCTGCCTTAGCCTTATACTGTACATTCATCTTGGTAATATGCTTCCTCACCTCCTCATGGATGTTCTTCAAGTGTTCTGCAAAATTCTCAGCTTCAACACTACTTATTTCTCCTTTATCTATCTTTCTCAATTCAGATGCATTTCTTGGACTACTTCCATATACAATCTGGAATGGTGATTTACCAGTGCTCCTATTGACAGAATTATTGTATGCAAATTCTGCCTGTGGTAAAATCAAATCCCATCCTGTTGGCTTATCTCCAACCAAACATCTCAGCAAATTTCCCAAACTCCTATTCACCACCTCTGTCTGTCCATCAGTCTGTGGATGATGTGATGAACCGAACTTCAAATCTATCTTTAACTTCTTCCACAATGTACGCCAGAAATATCCAACAAACTTAGTGTCCCGATCTGAAACTATGGTCCTTGGCAAACCATGAAGTCTCACTACTTCTCTGAAAAATAATTCTGCTACATGAACAGCATCATTAGTCTTCTTGCAGGGAATAAAATGTGTCATCTTTGAAAATCTGTCAACTACCACAAAAATTGAATCATGTCCCCGCTGTGTCCTCGGTAAACCAAGAACAAAGTCCATACTGATATCCTCCCAAGGCTTCTCTGGTATAGGTAATGGCTGATACAACCTTGTATTCTGCTTCACTCCTTTCGCCATCTGACATACTCTGTAACTCTGTACAAACTTCTTCACATCTTGCTGCAATTGTGGCCAATAATAATTCTCACCAACCAAAGCAAGGGTTTTATCACGACCAAAACGTCCAGCCAATCCTCCACTATGCTTCTCCTTGATGAGATTCTCCCTCATAGAACTTCGTGGAATGCACAACTGACTCCCTCTGAATAGCATATCATCTTGGATGATAAAATCCAACCATTTCGTCCTGTCTAGAGTAACAGGTTCTGTACAAGCCTTCCAAGCTTCACCAAAATCAGGATCCTCTGGATACAAATTCTTGAGTTCCTTGAACCCAACCACCTCAATCTGCATCTCTATCAGCAATAGTTGCCTTCTGCTAAGAGCATCTGCAACCCTATTAGACTTTCCACTTCTGTGTTTCAAAACAAATGTATAACTCTGCAAAAACTCAACCCATTTCAAATGCCTTTGATTCAATTTTCCTTGACTATTCAAATATTGCAAAGCTTCATGATCAGTATACAAAACAAACTCCTTAGGAAGCAGATAATGTCTCCACTTCTTTAATGCCTGAACTATAGCATAAAATTCCTGATCATAAACAGAATATTTTCTCTTGGCATCATTTAACTTCTCACTGAAATAAGCAATAGGTTTACCTTCTTGGCTCATAACAGCTCCTATTACAGTACCACTAGCATCACAATCTACTTGAAACACCTTATTAAAATCTAGAAGTGCTAAAACAGGTTGTTCTGTAACTTTTTGTTTCAACAATTGAAAACTCTTTTCTGCCCCATTAGTCCACTTAAATTCTTTTCTATCCCCTCTCATTGTTTCAATCAAGGGTCCACAAATACTGCTAAAATTTCTGATAAACTTTCTGTAAAAGCTAGCTAGACCGTGAAAAGATCTTACCTCAGTAGCACTCCTTGGAGTTGGCCATTCAAGGATAGCCTGTACCTTCTCTGGGTCCATTTTTAGGCTTTCTGCTGAAACTACAAATCCCAAATACACTAACTCTTTCTTCACAAAACTGCACTTCTTCAAATTAATCAACAATTTCTCTTCTCTCAACTTCTCAAATACCATACGAATATGCATCATATGCTCATCCAATGTCTTAGTAAAGATCAAAATATCATCTAGGTAAACAATGACAAACTTACCTAAAAATTCTTTCAGAACCTCGTTCATGAGCCGCATGAAAGTGCTCGGTGCATTGGTTAGCCCAAAAGGCATGACTAACCACTCATATAGTCCTTCCTTTGTCTTGAAGGTAGTCTTCCATTCATCTCCTTCTCTGATCCGAATCTGATGATATCCACTTTTCAGATCTATCTTTGAGAAATACACAGCTCCACTCAAACAATCCATAATATCATCCATTCGTGGCAATGGAAACCTGTACTTGATTGTGATCTTGTTTATTGCTCTGGAATCTGTACACATCCTCCACTCTCCATTCTTCTTTGGTGCTAATATCACTGGTACAGCACAAGGACTCAGACTCTCATGGATCAATCCTTTCTGTAACAGTTCATGTACTTGTCTGTTCAACTCCTCACTTTCTGCAGGTGTCATTCTGTGTGCTGCCTTTTTCGGCAAACTCGCTCCTGGGATCAAGTCCATCTGATGACTGATCTTCCTGACTGGTGGTAATCCATCAGGCACGTTATCAGATACAATATCCTGAAACTCATTCAACAAATTTGCAACTTCTATAGGAACATCTTCTACTTCCTCTTTACCAGCTTTTGGAATTAAAGCAAAACATACATGCTCATGCCTCATACCATCTAGGAATTTTTTTCCATCAACAAATGTTATTCTTTCATTACCACATACCTTTTCTTCAGTCTCCTTCAATGGTTTTAGCTTATGCCGCACGCCATCCTTTGTTAGAGAATAGGTATTCGCACGACCGTCATGTACAGCACATCTGTCAAACTGCCATGGTCTACCCAACAACATATGACATGCATCCATAGATATGATATCACACAATACCTCATCTTGGTATCTGCCAATCTTGAACTTCACCAGGCATTGTTCATTGACCATGACCTTGTGGTCATCCTGTACCCAGGCAATCCGATATGGATGTGGGTGTTTCTGTCTCTTGAGCTTCAACTTTGTCACCATCTCTTCTGACACCAGATTGTCAGTGCTTCCACTATCAATAATCACATCACAACATTTACCTTCACACTTGCACCTGGTGCGAAACAGGCTCCTCCTTTGCTCAGGTTCATTCTCACCACTCAACAGGACTCTTCTGTTAATCAACATTTCTCCTCTTTCAGCATCTTCAGAATTTGATGATCTGGCATCTTCATCTACATGTGCAACTCTAGACTGGCCTTCATTTCTCCTGTCTGTTCTGCCTTGGCGCTGAGGACATTCAAATGCCCTATGACCTTCTTCTCCACAGTGAAAACATGTTCCACGGAAGCCACCTCTTCCAGATCCTTGTCCTCTTCCTCTTCCTCTCTGATCTCTATTATTCTGATCCTGGAAGCGATTGGAATTATTTCCTCACTGATTTTGACTGCTACTGGCCGCATCCTTCTTTTTCGGATCCTCATTTCAGCCACCATATGACCGTCCACCAGATCATCCACCGCGAACTCTTCCGTTTTGTCTGCTCTCAAACTTCTTGTTCAGCTTTTCCTCTACTTTTAGGGCAAACTGGTATGCCTCTTCAATACTGTTCATTCGAACCAGATTCAACTCCTCCTGAATGCTTGGCCTTAACCCATTAAGGTATCGGGCAACTTTCTCCTTATCAGCTTTTGCGTGGCCTGTTCTGATGAGAAGTCGATAGAACTCCTCTGTATACTCCTGAACAGATCTTCCTGCTTGCTTCAAACTCTGCATTTTCTTCAATAGGTCAAGCTCATAATCAACAGGAATGAACTGTCGCTTCAATTTATCCACCATCCGATCCCATCTTGTGATTTTATCTTTCCCTCTTCTATTTTGCTGCAACTGAATTTCTTGCCACCAGATCTTCGCATGACCTTTCAATCTGGCCTTCGCAAATTTGACCCTATCAGGATCGTCAACATCTTTGTACTCAAAATATTCCTCACATTTATTGATCCAGTCAATCAATTCCTCTGGGTTAAGATTTCCAGAAAATGTAGGAACCTCAATCTTAGGTCTTTTCCCAATCTTGGAAATGGCCCGAAAAAGTCTTTCTTCCTCATGGTTCACAATTTCGGCTTCTCCTTCTTGATATTCTTCTTCAGCTTCATCCTCGCTTTCGTCTCTGACATTGAGATTCATTCCTCTGTGAATCTCTTCTTGCAATGCTCGCACTTGTCTCTGCAGGTCTCTAACCTCAGGTGTTACAACACCAGCTCTTCCGCCACGTTCCCTTCATGGAGGCATTTTCACGATGCGCGCTGAAACCCTAGCCACGGTCCTGGTGCAAACTGCCTCACGGTCGGCGATCTGTTTACACACTCAAGAACTCCTACTCTGATACCACTTGATGAAGGGTGCTCCCCTTAATACCACAAACTCATAACAGAAATAGAGAAACAACAACAATATGTAAGAACAGAAAATTGGCTTCTTATTATCTCCATAAATGTGGAATTACAAACTTTCAGAATTACAATATGCAAGCCACATGGGCATTCCCTTACAATATTCTTTAGGACAAAGCCTCGAACCAATACCCAGATCTACTACCCAGAATTATTCTGAACTGCCTAAGACAATAATACAGCCTTCCTTATATAGGTAATTTTTCACCGCCTGGGAAGGTTCCAGAATTTTTAGCCAATAAGGCCAACCAACTTAGAATTATTTTATTTTACATTTTATTACATCATAGTCGGCTCAAGATAACCTTTGAAACCCGAACATAAATTTTGAAGAAAATTATTTTTCACCATTTCAGGTGGCCCAACTTCTGAAGACCATAAGTCATCACCAGTTGACCCGCTCGGCTATTATAACCCCATTTCAGAAATGCCACGAAGCACTCTACAGGCTTGACCGGCGCAAGTGCCCGTCACCCCAATTCTTGACCTCATCCGGGGCCTCTAAAACCTTCAAAACTAAGTTCAAAGTTTCTGTACCCTGCTGCCAATACCGAAAATCTTCAATATCTTCCAATGTACACTTGATCTGGCAATGAAACTTTACTGGCAGACTTATATGACCAAAATGAACCTCCAAGAAAGAAATCAGATCATTCTGAGCACATACGAAAATTACCAAAATAGTAACTTTCCATAAATAGCAGCTCTGCACAAAATAACCCTTATTGAAAATAAAAACAAAAATATTTTTGGGTGATGCAAGATTTCTCTTACACCCAGGATGCTCCTGCATCAGATCCTTTGCTTCCATATGGTGGAACATGGAACTTGAGCATCTTGGAGTCAATATTTCACAAGTCACTTGGGAATTGTTCAATGAAAGGTTCCATGAGAGGTTCATGTCATAATACTGGCAGCAGGCCAGATCTGAGGAATTTTTCAATATCTCTCAAGGTAATGCTACAGTGGATATGTATGAGAGGAGATTCTTTGAGTTGAAGAAGTACTCTGGTTGGGCTGAACATGAAAAGCCATTAGTATAGCATTTTATTAGGGGATTAAGTCCCAAAATCGGAGAAGAAGTGCGTACTTTCAAACCTAAAACCGTGCAAGAAGCCTTGAATCAAGCTAAATTGACTGAGATGAAGTCAAGTTTCAGTGGAAGTGTGATCAAGAGTACAGTGAATCCTCTTACTCAAAATAGTAGCAAGAATCAAAAATTTTCTCAAGGCAATTCAAGGGCAGCATCAGGTAGCTCTAGTGGCAAGTTCATGAAGAGGAAGTTTGAAAAGTTCTCTAAGTCTAACAAGAGTTTCAAAGTACCTAAGCAGCCCAAGTCCTTTTTGTCATCTCAAAGTGGCCAGTAGAGCAATGTACCTCCTCTAGCAAACTCAATGCAGCATAAGAGTATCAAGAGAGGGGTGGAATGTTACCACTGTGATGCCCTCCCCATAGATCAATACACATACCCCATATTTAAAGGTTGCCTCTGGGTATATTACTTGAGTTTGTGAATGTGGAAATCTTGTATTGATTAGATCTTAATTATCATTAGGTTTCTTGCATTGGATAACATAGCTATGATCTTGAATTTTCTATACATTATGGTGAAAGTTGAAAAGTATAATATAGTTTGATTGAAATGAATCATTAACTTGGAATGAATAAATAGTTAAAAGGGTTGAGTAAGGGTCTCTAGCATACTATTCATGATTAGGTGAAATGAAATGCTTCCAATTATATGATGATCATAGATTCAGGTTACCTTGTATATAATGCTATATTGTACTGATGATCTCTATTGACTAGGAAATACTCTTAGATTTCAAAGAAGCGCGTGGTACAAAATTAACTTCATGACGAAGAGGTAAGTACTCTATTTTTATGGTAGCGATGACCCACCCAGTGTTAATTACATTATTTTTGTAATATATTTTGTCGATTGAATATAAGCATGTTAATTTCAAATAATACAATAGTTATCATAATGTGAGTAATGGTGAGAGTGTTGGTTTTGGGAATTTAAATATTATGGTAACATTCACTATATGAACTATTTTAAATATTATAGATAGTGATAGAATATTGATATATTGAAGCTAAACAACTATGTGATGAATATGTTATTATAGACAAGTATTATATAGTTTAATTATTAGTTGCACTTATCATCATGAAAAGTGATTATTAAAATTGATTAGAAATTGAAATGTTGCATGGTGATTCGATATTACTGCTTTAAGGAATTGATACATTTAGATTGTATATAGTTGTAAATATATTTCTTATCTCATATGCTTCATTTAGTAGTCGATAGATACATTTGAATTAAATCAGAAAACTAGTCTTCTTGGCATTTGGTCAAATGATTTCTTAAATTACTTTCTTATGGTTCTGTGTTATGCTAAGATGCATAATTCATTATATTTATTGAATTCTTCAACACAAGTTGACATTTGCCTTGCATGACATGTGTGATTATAGCTTAACCAAGTTCATTTCCATCTGACAATTATTACATTGAACTTATGATCGTTTGCATTTGATGTCATAGTAAAACTAAGTGTTTCCCTTCATATGGTTTACAATTTTTGTGGCTACATAGCTACTACAGCTGTGAGCACCATTCTGATGAAACCAATTAAATAATGAAAGCCCCTATCCTCCCTTATTATGTTTTCCATGTAAATTGTATTAGAACAACATTTCCAACTACCTCGACCTTTGGACTTGTTGAAAAGCCATTAGAATTAAAGGCAACAACACTGCAGTAGCAACTCTCTGACTCATCCATTAATATGGAAGGAAGACTAGTGGTGAGAGGTACGGGGTAGAATGGCCATGCTCTCTGACTGCAGATGGGAGAGAATTATGGTGAAGGATGTCAAAGGAAAAAGTGGGAGTAATTATTATGATGGGAAAGTTTTCACATAGAGGAGGGGAAGCATTCCCGTAATTCTCCCTACACTTGCGATGTGTGTTCAGGCATGCGGAAGGGAGGGTGGTCTGCTACTTCTGTGCCTCCATCATGAAGGTCCCCTCTGATGCCCACAATGGAAAGACCAAACGCAAGGCCTCCTCCTCAAACTGCCTCCTCCTCCACCCTGCTCACAACATTACTGGTATTCTGGTTCTCAGCTTTTATTTTTTATAGAGAAAAGGAATAAAACTTGAAAACGGTGATAAAGAAAATATGTACTTATGAGTAGGAACTTTAGAGCCACCCAAGTTAAATGGCTGGGTATATAATAAATTAGTTTAATGTCATAACAGGGGTTAGTAATAATATGAATTCTCTGTTGATTTTGCAACCTAGTTGGAATATTGTCAAACCTTGGTGGAAGACATAGGCCAATCTGCATAACTCCCTTCAGATATAGCAAGTCAACCATAGTGGTAGGGCGAGCGGCCTGACCAACTCAACATTCTGGATATGGGTTTAGGATATTTTTGATATTAACACTCTGAATGATACTTCTTGTGAGTGCTTATGTATGAGATTAATAGTTAAACCACTGTGTTTTTTTCTAATATGACAAGTAGGATATGCAGTGTGTGTGTGTGTGTGTGTGTGTTGATAATACTTAATATTATCTTATGTACAATATGCCAATGTTAAGCATCATTTCTGTAAGCAAGGATTATATATTCTAATCTGCAAATGTATAGTTTGGCATTCTCAGATATAACAATATCAAGTATGCAATGACGATTATCTGATGTGCCTGGTATGTTGATATGCATGAACAATCACAAAGGTGCTGCTATATGTGATATAACTGTTTGAATATGCAACAAGAGATGATGATATCACTTTAGAGAAATGAGCTTTCTATTTTTTGATATGAATATTTAATCTTGCAACTTTGGTGCCATCTCAGATTATCACTTTCAGATTATTGAATTGTTAATGCCAATAAGGCAAGTGCTCGACTGAGCAAATCCAAATAGGATAAACAAAATAAGCTATAATCTAATTCATATTTGAAATGATGGACTTCAATCTACACCTATCTCTCATTAATGAATGGTTGCATCCTTTAGACATGCCCACACTCTTGCAAGATATCACACCCCTTCACATCGCTAACTGATGAGTAACTAACTCATAAACAATTCTTTTAATTGAGTTGTCCTTTAATTAGTATTTACCAATGACTAGTTAAATTGATACATATGCTATGAAATCAGTGGCGATTACTTATGAGGTGTCTCCTCACTGACTGGTGCAAAATTAGATAATAAATACCAAATTCTATATATATTAAAGAAAAAAAAGAAAAGAAAAGGAAACACAACAATTTCTTAAATATTGGATATTGGTGATATAGTACGTTATATTGAAGACATAGCACATAATTTTAGAGTCTTAACATCGAGAGAGAATTGTTTTAGTTAAGCTAATCTAAAGAATGGAATTATCTTCTTTATTTGTGAAATAGACTAGATTAGGATACTACTTGCTTAATGTTTCATGCTATAATATATTTACATCTAAAAATAAAAGCAAACAGAATTGAATCTTGTATTCCATCGACATATACTGATTTTACTATCTTATGCTATATTATTTTCCTTTTTAAACAAATTTTATTGCTTGGAAATGGGTTGATTAGTGAGTTGATTAGAGTTACTTATTTGTAATTTAAAATTAGAGTGACTACGCTAGCTAAACTATAATGACCCTTACCATGAACATTACCTTCAAGTCTAGGACACTTTTCATCATTGCATTGTTAAAATTTTGGTACGGTGATTAGTATATTATGTCATTGATAATTATAGGATTTATATTATGGGGAAATGTTCACATGGTTATCATATACAAAATCTATAGTTGAAATTTTGTTAGGAGTTTCACTTTGTTTTCGTTATTACTAATTTATCATAGTTTAATCATCATTATGGATTGATAGTTATAATTATAAATATAGAGTTATCAAAAAAAAATATTAATATAATCTTCCTACGAATTTGTAAGAGATGGGTTTGAGAGCCTAATTGCTATATAGATCATATATACAAGGGAAGGAGTTAAATGGTAGATTAAATTGTGTAGCCTAGTTTAGATGTTTTTTTTTGGATGTAACTTTCTATGTAAAAAAAATTTAACCCGCATCAGGGACCTCATGTAAAATTTGCATAGTCTTTTAGTATCGATGTTATGAGTCATGTTAACTTTTCTTTTAAAAATTGTAATATTACTAAAAGGAAGATTACTCTCATAATATGATTATTAGATATTAATTTTATATGTTATAGTAAAATTTTATAAATGAAGGAATCTTTATACCTCAATTTTATACTGTCTTAACAGATATTTAGAATGAGTAGTTTCAGAGTGAAACATGGTTAAACTAAACCTATTAATCTGAAGAGTTGAATAAACCTTATAGAAAATATTAGCATACAGGTGTTTTGGATTGACCTTTAATGTAAAGACCTATCTATTCAGTTGTGACAGTGAAATCAAACTCACTATTGATCATAATGGTGCAAAAGTGTTCACTTGCTCGGGGGTTGGCTAGGACCTTAGAGATCTCATGATGCCATTTGGATGGGTGGAGAGCATGTGCATTGTTATTATTTTCCTTGGTACTCCTCTGATGATAAACATACTCCCAATTAGGAAATTTGCTAGAGTGGAACTTTAGAATATGAGTAGAAAGCTTTTGGGAAACTACTTAGTAAACTTACTAAATGGGAATGTATCTATTGGGGATCTATTTAATAGATTTCTTGAAAAGACTTAGGTAACTTGTCCTGGAAAGATTAAATTAATAATGGTTTACTCTACTTCATAGCTCATTCATTTCTTTCATCTGTCATTAATTGATGTGAATTACTTCTTTGTTTATCTATGTAACATATCGATGAGAGAACTATCTTCATGATCTTATATCGAACCTTTAACGGATTTTATATTATGCACCTAGTAGATAGTCATGTATGCAGGAGCAAGTAATTGGGATGAGAGATAAGCATATGGAATATTAAGAGAGTTTCAGGTATGCAATTGCAATTCTTGATCATTCTTGAGTGATGTTATAAAGATTAATGTTCTAGTTAGATGTGTTTATCATGTTGGATGTTTTATTGCCTATTATATGTAGCATGTCTTTTATTGGACACAAAAAAACAATTGTCATATTTTTCCTATGTCTGAGTAGATTAAATAGGTTGTGTGATGTCTAGTCTAGTATGTAAAAGTTGGGCATTACAACCACTATGGACAGTTGGGTCATTTTTAGTGGAATTGTCCCCTTCATGGCAACAACCAAGGTAGATCTAAAGTAGCAGGTTCTGAGGCCACTGTAGGTGATTCTGGAAGGAACCACAAAATATTCACTACTATGGATCAAAGGCAAGCCGATCATCAGAATAGCGTAATCGAAACAAAAGGTAATTGCCAAGTTAAGAAAATTTCCATTTTGTTCAATTTCGGGGCCACCGACTCATTTATTTCTTCAAATTTGGTTAAACAATGTGGTATTCCTATAAATAAAGCTGATTTGGCATGGCAAGTTGAGTTGGCATTAGGATCTAAGGTAGAAATGAGGTTAGTGGTTGTAGATTTTAAGATTCAACTTAAGGCTTTTACTACTTCAATTAGCCTTAGAGTTATTCCTTTGGGTTCATATGATGTTATTTTAGGAATGGATATGTTGGATCAGCATTCAGCTGTCATTGATTGTAGAGAAAAGATCATCAGATGTATTGATGATTTTGGAACAGCCAAGTTCATTTTAGGTGTTAAGAGGCCAATTTCAGTTAGAACCATTTCTGCCAAGCAACTCAAGAGGTGCTTGCGTATGGGATGCAAACTATTTGCTATTTCTATCAATGATTTTAATGAACTAGTTTCTTCTAGTACCAACTTAGATCATCCAGTTTTGAAGGAGTTTTTAGATATCTTTGTTACAGAGATTCAGGGAATTCCTCCTAAAAGAGAAATTGATTTCAGGATTGATCTTTTGCCTAGTACTGAGCCTATTTCTAAGAATCCTTCCCAAATGACCACTCAAGAGTTAGTAGAACTGAAGGTTCAACTTGACGAATTGCTAGAAAAAGGGCTCATAAGACCTAGTGTCTCACCTTGGGGAGCACCTGTAATCTTCGTCAAAAAGAAGGATGGTTCTTTGAGGTTGTGCATAGACTTTAGGCAGCTGAATAAAGTGACCATCAGGAATAGATATCCTTTTCCATGCATCGATGACTTGTTTGATCAAGTGAAGGGTGCTAAGGTGTTTTCCAAAATAGATCTCAAATTTGAATACCATCAACTAAGGATTCAAGAAGCTGATATCCACAAGACAACTTTTCATACCAGATATGGGCATTATGAATTCACAGTGGTACCCTTTGGACTAACAAATGCACCATCAGTTTTCATGAGCCTTATGCATGGTGTATTCAGAACTTTCCTTGACAAGTTCATTGTGGTGTTTCTGGATGACATCCTTGTGTATTAAGATTCATTTGTAGAGCATGAGCAGCATTTGAGACTAGTTTTTGAATGTCTCTGTAGGAACCAGCTTTTTGCCAATCTCGAGAAGTGTGAGCTTTTCAAAATTGAGATTTTCTATCTTGGTCATATCATCACTGGAGAGGGAATAGCTATGGATCTAGCCAAGATTAGGGCAATTGTTGAGTGGCCAGTGCCTACCAATGTCTCATAAGTGTGAAGCTTTATGGGATTAGCTAGCTACTATAGAAGATTTGTAGCTAATTTCTCTCGAATAGCTCATCCCATCACATCTCTTCAGAGAAAGGGAAAGCAATTCTTTTGGATAGAGGAGTGCGAAGCAGCATTTTAGCATCTCAAGGGATGCTTAACTAGTGCACCAGTGTTAGCAGTACCTGATCCATCCAAAGCATTTGTTGTTTGCATGGATGCTTCATTGGATGGAATAGGAGCAGTGTTGATGTAGGATGGTAGAGTTATTGCTTATGAATCCAAGAAATTGAAGGATCATGAAGTCAAATATCCTAGGCATGATTTGGAGCTTACAGCTGTAATGCATGCATTGACCAAGTGGAGACATTTCTTACTGGGTCAACATTTTGAGCTGCATACAGATCATAGAAGTCTTTAGTATTTATTCACACGACCCAATCTTAATGCTCGTCAACGCAGATGGATGGAGTTTTTGTGTGAATACAATTTTGTAGTGAAATTCATGCAGGGTAAGGAAAATAAAGTGGCTGATGCACTTAGTAGAAGACATCATGAATTTTCTTCATTAACCCTCAAAGTGGATCTTAAGGATAGAATACTTTAGAACTTGTCTTTGGATCCTTGGTTCTTGGATGTCAAAGTAGTGATTGATAGTGGAAGTATATTAGAGGGTCATTTTGAAGGCTACTCTATCAGCACTGATGGACTCATAAGGTACCGAGGCAGTGTTTATGTGTGAGAGATTAGGGATCTTCAGGATCTAGTTATGATTGAAGCACATAAGGCACCATATTTAGTGCACCCTAGTGTGAAGAAGATGCATGCCGATCTCA
Organism: Chamaecyparis obtusa; assembly: GCA_027943335.1. Taxonomy (NCBI): domain Eukaryota; kingdom Viridiplantae; phylum Streptophyta; class Pinopsida; order Cupressales; family Cupressaceae; genus Chamaecyparis; species Chamaecyparis obtusa. Next base: position 43,773 of record BSBK01010772.1, on the reverse strand, counting down.
GACAGTACTATTACTAGCCAGACATGAAGAGGGATATTGCAGACTTTGTGGCTAGATGCTTGGAATGTTAGAGAGTCAAGGCGGAGCATCAACATCCAGTGGGTTTGTTGTAGTCTCATAGTGTACCAAAATGGAAATGGGATACTATATCCATTAACTGCATAGTGGGATTACCACTTATAGCCAGGCATCATGATGCAATTATGGTTGTAGTTGATCAGTTAACTAAAGTTGCCCACTTCATTCTAGTAAGGTCTTCTTACAATGCTACATCTATAGCACAGATATACATAGAGCAAGTTGTTTGGTTGCATGGTATTCCTAAGAAGGTCATATCTGATAGGGATCTAGTCTTTACATCTTCACTTTTTAGATCTATGCAGTGAGAATCGGGTACTCAGCTGAACTTCAGTTCAGCATATCATCCTGAGACTGACGGATAGACTGAGCATGTCAACCAGATATTGGAAGACATGCTTAGGATGTATGTTATGGATAGACAGAGTAAGTGGGAAGAGTATCTTCACCTTGTAGAGTTCGTGTACAATAATGGATATCATAGCTCAATTGGTACGGCTCCTTTTCAAGCCCTGTATGGGAGACAATGCAGAACACCCTTGAGCTGGGATAATCTTGAGGACAGAATTATTCTAGGTCCTGAGATGCTTCAAGACTTGGAGCAATAGGTAAAACATGGCAGAGAGCATCTTTCTATAGCACAGAATAGGCAGAAGAAATATGTTGATCAGCATAGGATTAAGCGATAATTTGAGGTTGGGGATAAGGTATTTCTTTGGGTTAGGCCTCAGAAGAGTCCTATTAGGTATGGTAAGGGATCTAAACTATCTCCATGATTTGTGGGACCATTTGAGATCTTGGAATGTATTGGTCTAGTTGCTTATAGACTAGCCTTGCCTCCCAGTCTTTCATGAATCCATGATGTATTCCATGTAACTGTGTTGAGGAAGTATATTACTGACATTGCTCACATTTTGAATTGGAATAACTTACAGGTGGTAGATGGTCAATTGATGTTGGAACTAGTAAAGATAATCCAACAAAGAGAACTAAACCTTAGAGGTCGTAAGGTCGAGCAGGTAAAAGTATTATGGGATCTCAGTGATGACACATCTGTTACATGGGAAGATGTAGGGGTAATGAAAGCAACACATCCTCACTTGTTTACAGGCTTCTAGGAGTAAGCATATTTTTGTGGGGGAGGCTGTCATGCTCCAATCTACTTCTGGCTTGGTTTCTAATTCTACAGCTTCATATAGTTCTTTTAGTGTGAATTCATGTCTTGGTTCAGATTTATTTATGTCCAACCTCGTTTGGTTGTGATTTGGATTATAGCTTTGTCTAGATTTTGATCTATATCTCTGACAGTATATGGACATTTAACTTGGTAGGTAGTTGTTAATCTTTTATTAGATTATGGTGTTGGATTTATTTGTTTTAATAAAGACAATTGTAGATTCTAACTTTTCTGAACTATCAGTTTTCTTTGTTACTTTTAGGTACTTTGGAAATTTGTGTTATTATAGGAGGTGATTATTTATAAGGTTGAAAAAAAAAAACTCATTCCTTTAATGAGAAGAGGAATTCCAATGCTGCAACTAAGATTTCATTAGTGGAATTTTTGATGTTAAGTGAGTCTGTATTTTTTAAGGAAAATATTATTAATTATACGGTTAATGTTAGTTGTTGAAATAATTTTATTATGATGATGTTAATTATTATATGGAATTGAATTTTTAAAAGTAATAAGTTAGTAGAATGAATGAATTAGTGGTAAAGTTATGTGTTAAAAGTTAGAAAGGGGTGTTAGTATTACCCTAACATTCTATGTTATTATGGTAAGATAGGCTTAGGGGTTAGTAATTTCTCTAACCTAGGCTTTGGCTTTGAGGCACTTCCTAAGGTTTTCATGTCATATGACCTAATATGGTTTGACATAGTAACCTCGCTTTGTTTAAAATATTTGATTTGCAATGATTCGAATGTGCATTGGGATTTTGTATGTTTATCCATGTGCGATTTAATTTTAAAGCATGTGTCTTTGCAGGTTCTTGGTTAAGTACTGGTACTATAGTGACAACTGTCAAACTATTGAGTGGAAGTGGCAGTAAAGGATAAGTTTTAAGTTAATGCAGCTATGACATGCATACTGGAATTGATTACTTCAGTTTGTTGTCTACCATTTGTATTGGCTAGGGTTTTTAGTTATGAGAAAATGTGTTTGATACTTGGAATGGTTGCGAGAATGGGGTTATTCTGTTCATCTTGGAGGAAAAAATGGTTCCATATCTATACATTATTAATGGGATTTTCCATTATGTATATCACGGTTTCATTTCTTATCTTTGAGCTTATCGTTTGGAAACACTATTTAAGTTTTGTGCTTGTGAACCAAGCTCTATCATGGTGTGCTCTATTCCATTGTTGTGCAAAGGCTATTTCTGGTGTAGCTTGCCAGTTCGGGAGTGTTGATTGTGGATTTATTTGTGCGAGTTTGAACACCCTCACTCTATGTTTCAGGCAGGGGCATTCTCTAACTCAATCTCTTGTCTTCTTTATGAATTTTGTTTATAGAAGTTCATTGAATACAATTTCTATTCATATTATTCATTGTGCTAGGAATGATTCACGTGTTACTATGGAAGTATCTTTTAAAATGTTTGGTCTTTAAGCATTGTAGTGTTTATGTTCACTATCAAAATTTGGGGAAATTCGGTTGTGTGTGATTTCTATTTAGTAAATTAGAAATGTTGATTTAGGGTTTGTGAAATTCTGTGATACTGTTATGATAGGATTATGAGGATGTAGCGTTTCCTGAGCCTTGGGAGAAAAATGTATTTCACTGATTTGTGTAAGTTATCATGATCTCGGTCAAGGGAACTAAAATGTGGTGCTTAAGGGAGTAGCATTTTGGGAGTTAGGACTGTGAAGTTTAATTCACTTCTCTGCTACCAATTCTACCGAGCTTTTGGAATGATAAATTTGTGTTTCGGGGGTTAGATAATTATAGTGTTGGATTTTGGACTTATCGTTAGGCATTTGGGTGTCGAGACTTCTAAGTTTTATTAGATCCTTTGTTTTGTATGATTATTGGGTTCTGTGGATTCCTTGGTTTGGATTGGTGTTGTAACCATAGTGGAAATGTTCTTATCAAACTTGGAACATCATGCAATTTCATATCTTGTACCCGACTTCATATTTCTAATTTTATAGCTCTTCCTATTGAGTAATCATAGTTAATGTTTAAATTAGATTCTCACTGTTGAGTATTGTAGTTGATTTACCTGTCTTTACCGAGCCTTGGAATGGGGATTATTCTTTGGTAAATTTTTGGTTCACTTTCTCTATACAGGAGCCTGTTGAGTTAGGTTTTCGAAAGTTGAGTTTTGATTTGTACCATGGAATTTATGTTGAGTATAGCAATGTATCGGTCTCAAGTGTTGGTTAAATAAATAGCCATTGGCAATATTTATATGGTATAGGAAGAGCTGAACTAGATTTTGGTCATAAAATTTTGCATATACATATGTATATATATATATATATATATATATATATATATATATATATATATATATATATATATATATATATATATATATATATATATATTTGTGTGTGTGTGTGTGTGTATGCCTATAAGTATATACATATGTGACTTTGTAACAGAGATGCAGAATTGAAACAAGTGTATTTTTATATGGGTGGTAAATATGAAGATCATGTGTAATTCTGCATTAAACATTAGTATATGAAATTTGATTTTTTTATCTTCCATGGATTTACAAATAAACTATGTTAGTTATAATGTGTCAGATTAATGGAATTGATTTTTAAGAATTATCTGTATTGGTCAGTTGATAATAAAATTGGATATTTCAATCTTCAGATATAATATTGCAATTGGATGTTAGGAATTGGGTATTATCATTGTTTGAGTTTACTAATGATAGTATTGGAAATTCTTGCTTAAGTTATTCCTTTAGTTGATGAAAGGAAGATGCTTACTGTGGTTATTTTGAACAGAGGATTCATGGGTGTATGTGGATATTTTAATTTGTTGATTCAGTATTTAAGATTTAAGTTATTAAGTAAACATTATTAGTTGGAATTTGATAATTTAGGGTTTATTATGGTATTGATAGTATGAAGTGTTTTGAGATAATGCAAGTGTGATCCTTAGTATGGGAAACTAACTTTTGTTTGGAGCCTTAAGGTGAAAGAATATTTGTCAGTTATTTTACTAAGTGATAATTTAATAATTCATGGGCTATGGGTTTCATTTAAAAAGATAAAATATGTTGCCTTGATTACTTACACATGTTGGTGAAGTAAGGGTATGGATTTACCTTATTGCTTGTAAAGAATAAGGCTAGCATAATGAATTCTTCGAGTTTCATATATGGTTACTGATCGTTGATTCTTATGTAGATACCCAAAGCTAGTGGATCATCACCTTGTCATTTTCTTTGCGAGTTTATTTTTGTTGAAATTGAAATGAAGTACTTGTTTATTTATGTTGAATAGAAATAAAATGCTTCTTGTTAATAATGAAATATATATGTTTTATATGTATTGTTCAGTTTATTTTGTTAAGGTTCTAAATTGTATGATACAAATTCTTTGGAGGTATTCCACCATCTTAGTCTTTTTGACTAAGCCCCGTTTGTTTGTGGTTGTTTTCTTATTGGTGTTTTTGTGATTCTAGATGAGGAAAACAATGTTTTTGGGGGAATGGTTAGCTTCTGTTAAGATATATGAAAAATATATTATTACCTGGTTACTTGTTATCAGAGTAGTGCTTAGGGTAGATAAGGGAAATTAGAATCAATCTTGAACTCATAGAAAATATGTATTAAATATTGAGTGTATTGTTGTACTCTCATGTAATCATTTACCCTTGGATATTAAATAACTGATTGAGTCAGTTGAGTTGTATTTCAGTTCTAATTTGTATCTTGTTAATAAAAAAAATGTTGTGCTTTTCTATTAAATTTATTTGGTTTATTTTTTGTTTTCATTTATATAGATTATTCATATGGGGTGTTACAGTACCTAACATGACCCCTTATGACTGAAAAAGACCTAACATGAACCCTTAAGCCATAACATGACCTCTTAAGCCCTTAAGTACCTAGCATGACCCCTTAAGTACCTAACATGACCCCACTAAGCCCTTAAGGATAGAACATGACTCCTTAAGCCCTTAAGTAGATGTTGTATGCACCCTAAAATGGTCACCTAAACTTTGGGGCCCCATTCGACAATTTATCAAATTTCTTGAATCAACATTTTTAGCTTAATATCAATTTCCTTTATCAAATCCTCATTCTATAATTTATTCAATTATTTTCCATGGATTAACAATTTTATCCTAAGTCTTTATTTAATCAAAAGGAATATTTTGTGCCCTTTCATTAAATAAAAAAGTCCCCACTTTTCCTCCTATCTTGAGTTGCACAAATAAAGCACTATTCTTATTTTATAAAAAGAAAAAAAAGGTCTTTTTGTCTTATATGGACACAAAAGTCAACTCTTATTTTCTCATTGGAGGATATTTGTGCACATGGATTGCTCCTCTTTTATGCTCCACCTTTGATTAAATCTTTTCTCTCTTAATCTCCATTGTCAGTTGTTTCTCATTTCCTATAAAAGAAGAGCTCTCTTCTCATTTTAGGATCCATCTTTTGAATACTAATGTTATGCTGCAAGTTTTCTAGTTGAATTTGGAGCTTTGGAGATCTTTTTGCACTTATATCTTTCATATTTACATGTTATCTTAATTTCATTCTTGCATTATAGCTTCATGTTTATGCTTGCTTAGCTTAGTTTCCTTTATGCTTTAGATTAGTTCACCTAGCTTAATTAGGAGGGATTGTAATACTTTCATTTCATTTCATGGCTTTGTTTGCATAGCTTGCATCTTTCATTTCTAGCATTGCATTGCATTTCATTTTGATTCTTGAGGATATTAGCATTCTTGCCCTTGCCTTCATTAAATCTCCCATTGTGTGGTTAACTAGCAAGGTCATAAGTTTTATAGCTCTAGCTGAGAGAAATTTTAATATCCTTGCAACTCCATGCATAGGGAGCTCTAGGTTTCTTTCTAAAGTTTTCCATTCATGGATTCCCTTGGAATTAATGACTTAGAGAAGTGCACTATTTAGTGTGTACATTTTTGCTGCCTAGTGTGGGGCAGAGCACTATTGTTTTGTCCTTCATTTTATGTATTTCTATCATTTTTTTTGTCATCATTTAGCTTTAGTTTTAGCTCTCTAGTGTTTTGGGTATAGATTATCTTATGAATCTTTGCCAGTCTCATGTGATAGTTTATTATATACTCATGTGATACTTTACCAGTTAAAGTATCATGCAATTTTGCAGGCTCTATCACACTATTACATCACTCTTTGTCACCTACAGGTATAGTGAACTATCGCATAGAAGGATAACATCGCACCCATATATGGTACAGTATCGTGCAATATTTTTGGCTATAGAACTATCACCTGTGCCTGGCAGTGAGTTGTTTTTAGCTCTTTCTTGGTGAGTTTTGATTTAATTAGCTTGCTAGTTTGGTTTGCTATGGTTAGGCAGAGTTTATTTGCAGATTTTATTTGGTTTTGATGTGCTAACTCATTGTGGGGCTAACAAGTTGTGCTTGTAGGTGCCTTTTTCTTAAAATATTTTCCTAATAAAATGCATGTCAAAGCTCCAAATGCACAAGGGCTACTAACAATTTTTGTAGGGCTGCCCAAGGCATAAAAACCAAATAAAAGTTCTTGTTATTTATTTCCTTTTTAGTGTTGCATATACTAGTTATTTCATTTCATAGGAACATAATACCTTGTTGTAGGAATTCTTTCATGGTAGGAAAGTATGCGCTTCACCCTTGTGGTGAAATAGAAATCTTGACCCATCTTTGAATTTTGAAAGCAAGAGGGTAATTGAACCTTTGCTTGGTATGTTTGGGAGAAATTTTTGAGGTAGGAGAATATGCTCTTCACCCTTGAGGTGAACTATAAATCTTGACCCTCAAAGGTTGATTCACTCTTTGTGTAGTCTAAGATCCTTTAGTGGGCATGCTCTTGAGAAATCAAGAGGAACGACCCAAGTGGGGACAAGCCTTTCGCTAGCTATTATGACCCACTATAAAGTCAAGGCTATCAAGGACACAAAACTTTGGTAGATGTAGTACTTGTCTTCACTTGATGTGAGTAACTTGTGGGATTGTGACCATGAGGAAAATGTCAAGCAAGAATGCTTAAGGTACTCTTGTGGCCATGAGGTCCATTACTTGCTACAAGGTAAGAAGTCCGTTTGGGGAGCAAGAGGGGTGCTATGAATAGAATCCCTTACTAATAACCATAGATAGAAGCCACCTTATTTTTCCACTTAGCTTCTTGGTGCAAGGATTGATCCAATTGGAATAACCTAGATCACCCCAAGATTACCCACCATTTGTGTTCCTTTGGTTGTGTCATTGGCACTTCCATGACAAAACCAATATCTATTGTGTGAAACCACTTTGTGTGAGGCAAGGGGACATCAAGTATGGGCCAAGTTGTTAAGTATTGAGCCTTTTTCTTTTTAGGATAGAAAGTGGTTGAATTTTTCTCGCTATGATATACCCGTGTAAACATTCTTGCATATTCAACATCATAGTAGTATTCATAGGATTTTTAATTTTGATGTCATAATTGCTTGTCTTGGAAAGGTTTCTTTTGCACTTGTTTCAAGTGTTTAAAGACATGTTTGATCCCCTACTATTTTCAACCCTATCTATTTACTATTGTCACTATGATTCAAATTGAAAAATCCAACCTTCAAACTAAAATTTTGACCAAACTACCCTTAAAACTGAGATTTTTAGCACTCACTAGTCAAGAGTCATATGATACTGAAATTGTATCATACCCTATTCTGAGAATTTTTGTACGATAGTTCATCCCTAGCTTTTCATCACACTATTTTCTTGGAAAGTATCACACTATCTTCCTTGAAACTGTTGCATAACCTACATGAGAAATATCACCCCAAAAGAAAGTATCACACCAGTTGCCTAGAAATTGTCTCACAGAGTCTTTTGATTGTCCTACTGATTTGTGTCATTTTTAGATCCCTTGGTTGACTATATTTTAGTAGGTTTCATACTCTCTCATTGAAAGCCTATTTGTACCTTAGGTTCTTGACTCTAGACATCTTGAGTTAGTAATTTTTGACTTCACCAAAGATCTTTCTTGTCACTGATAAGTTAGGAATCATCCTTCTCGACAAGATTCACCTTTAGGCTCTTTGATTGCACACTTGGAGAGTTTGAGTACTCTTTTGTCCAAATTCACTTTCATATTAATTCAATTTCAATATATTTTGGGTAAATCATCCTCCTAATCCATATGTGCTAGGATACTGATCCTTTTATTATGTAGCTCTATGGCAGTGTTGGTTTATACCTCTTGTTAGCTTTCTATTTCATCATATCTCTTTTGGACAATTAAATATTTTCACTATCCTAGTTTGACATCAATGATTCATAAGGTCATTTTATCACTAAGGATATTTGCTTTCATATCGGTTACAACAAGGTACTGAGTGGACCAAGGAAAGAAACCTCAAGTATTTTTTGAACAATTACCTTTAGTCCAAACTCGCCAAAAGTGAAAGGGGAAGGAACCCATCTTTGATCAATCTCCTAGGAGTACTACAAAAAGTTTGGTTTTTGCCTAGGAGCAGCCTTAGTGAGTTGAGTATCTCTTTAGCACCTTCTCAATCAAATAGGGACATGAGTTACACCTTGACTAAAAAGGAAAGAGAAATGATGGATCAAACTCTTGATGACATATTTTAGAGACATATAAATAACATATTATTTAGTGAATCTTCCCATGAAAATCAACGAAAATCACCCCCTATCAATACCAGATATTTGGATGCCCATCAAAGAATTGAAAGGTATTATAGACAAGCTCACCAAGATGAACAGTCACAACATGAGGACCAAAACAACCAATCTTGTGATGCTCATGTGAATGCAACTTTTTCTAGTGACTTGTTTAAACATTTGAGACCAAATTCTCCACTTCAAACCACCTCATGATATGGAAGTGAAAGGCTAAAGAGAATTGAACAAGAAAAACAAGCCTTCTTGAATGAACAAGCTACAAAAGAATAAAAACTTAGGCTCCTAGAATCTAAAAGGCAAGCCTTGTTGGACATAGAGAAAAGAGCTATACAAGAAGAACAAGATAGGCTTTTAGCCCAACAACTTAATACACAATTTAACAATAGGGGTACCAATAGTGGAAACAACTCTCCACCATCTACTCCCTCAGGAACCTCATGAGGCAGAAGGTATTCAACTTCACCCTCAAGATCTCCTAGTCCTAGAGGTAGAAGGACTTCATGATATACTCACTATAGGAGACAAATGCCTCCTAGGAATTCAAGAGAACCCTCCCAATGAGCTCATCATGGCTCTCAACATGGAGGAAGTGGTGCAAGTTTTGAGGCTCAAGACTTTATGAGAATGCAACAAGAGCCATATTTCCAACAATATGTGGAGAAATATGTTGAGCAAAATAAGGATAAATTTCTAGAAAGCTTGATCAGCAAGGGTGCAAGAGTCCCTTACAATTTTGATGTGGATAGGAAAATAAAGAAATATAGCCCATCACAAGAAGAGGAAATTAAGAAAATGAAAAAGATGATGGAGAAAATGATGGCTCCCAGGAGTTCTTTCAACCTTGAATCTATTTGTCCTAATCCTTTTGATAGGAGTGTGAGTATGAAGGATTTTCCTAGGAAAGTTGAAATTCCCCAATATGACAAATATGACGGCAATGGTGACCCACATGATCATGTGCATCAAATCTACATCATGAGTTTTGAATTTCACCAAGAGGATTCCTATCTCATCAAATTATTTCCAAGGAGTCTCAAGGGTCAAGCAATGGAGTGGTTTACCAACATAACCCCTTCCGTCAAAACTTTCAAAGAACTTGTCCATAGATTTGTTCAACATTTTCCCCAATACAATGTTGAATGCAAAGCTATCAAGGGACAAGCTATTGCTAATCAATTAGTCAATTTTCCTATTCAAGACAATGTGCCTATTCAAGTTAGTTTTCTAGATGAGCATCTCATGTACATAGCTGATATAACATGGAAAATGTTCTTTGATGGGTCTTTCAACAAAAATGGTTCAGGAGCTGGAGTATTGTTTGTCTCTCCTCATGGGTATACAATTCCTAAGTCCTAAAAACTATTGTTCCCATGCACAAACAATATAGCCGAATATGAAGCATTGAGAAATGGACTAAAAATGGCTATAGAATGGAGAATTATAGAGTTACATATTTATGCAGATTCATAATTGATAATCAACCAAGTTAATGAAGCCTATCAAACAAAAGATGACAAATTGGTCCCTTATAAGAAAATGGTTTATTTGTTGAGATGATATTTCACATTTGTCACATTTCAACAAATCCCCCAAATGGAAAATAAAGCAGTTGATGCTATGGCCACACTTGCTTCACTTCTCTAACTAAAGAAACATGAGTCCTGATTTCAATTCTTGGTGGAAGAGCTACACTATCCCATTTATGATTCCCAAGAAAGACAAGTTATCTATACCCTTGTTGGCCATGAATCATCCCAATACAGTGCCATTTACTCATATCTCTATGATGGCATTATCCTTGATACCTTCAACCACTCTAAAAGATGAAACCTTACCCGCAATGCCTCTCACCATACCCTTATCACTGGTGATTTGTATAGGAGGGGTTTAGATGGGACACTTCTTAGGTGCTTAGAAAAGGAGGAATATGATCAAGTGTTAGCTAACATTCATGAGGGCATTTGTGGAGGACATTCTAATTGTCTTACCATGGCTCATAGGTTTCCTAGGGTGGGGTACTATTGGCCAAAAATGCAGATGGATGCCATAGCTTTTGTCAAATCATGTGAAAAGTATTAGAAACATGGAAATCTGATTCATGCTCTAGGAAGGGAGCTTATTCCTCTAATATCTCATTGGCCATTTCAACACTGGGCCTTTGACCTTGTTGGGAAAATTCTTCCCAACTCATCAGGTGGACACAAATTTATTATCACTGCTACTCACTAGTTTACCAATTGGGTGGAAGTTGTTCCACTTTTTGTTGCTTTAGGGAGGATAGTTTCCTTGTTCATTTTGAACCATATCATCTATCAATATGGTGTGCCTTGAAAGATAATCACTGAAAATGGAGGTCAATTTAAAAATAAGGACCTTAAGCAACTCTGTAAGAAATTCAAGATAAAACAAAATTGGTCCTCCATTTACTTCCCACAAGGAAATGGACAAGCAGAGGCTTCAAATAAAACCATTCTCAAAAGTCTCCATAGAATAGTTCACAAGAATGGTCAATATTGGCATCTATAGATAAATCCAGCCTTATGGGCTTATAGAATGAGTATTCATACTCCCACAGGGGCTACTCCTTTTTCCCTTACCTATGGTGTTGAAGTAGTGTTACATTTAGAGGTTGAGATCTCGTCACTTAGAGTCTCTCTTAGAGGTTTAGTTAAAAATAAAGATTATCGTAACATGAGATTGCAAGAGCTAGAACTTCTTGATGAAAAACATAAAGCATCATTTGATCACATGAGAGTTTACCAAAAGCATATGTCCAAAACATTCAACAAGAAGGTTCGACCTAGAGAATTTCAACTAGGAGACCTTGTCCTACGTGAAAATCCTAAGAACCAACAAAACTGAGAGAAAACAAAAAGTTTGAACCTAATTGGCTTGGACCATACATTATTACTACTACTTTTGGGATAGATGCTTACTTACTATCTGATGAAAAGGGAGAGCAACTTCCTGATCCTATCAACATTTTGCACCTAAAGAAGTTTTACCCATGATGCTTATTCTGTTTGGGGGCATCCTTTATACATATTTATTGATCCTAAAAAAATATCACAAAAAATTCATATATGATGCTAAAAAAGTCCTAAAAAGCATATAAAGTCCTAAAAAATTACATAAAAATAAAAAAATAGAAAAAAATTCAAAAAAATAGAAAAAGTGCCTTGGTGAAAACCTCAAAACAGGCACCTTGGTAGTAAAAATCCAAAAAAATCATAAAAAGAAAAAAAATTTGCAATAAAATCCAAGTGGTGAAAACCTAGAAACAGGTGCTACTTGAGGCCTTTGCAGCCCTATTTCTTAGCATGCATCCTTGACACTTAGCCTTTCTCCATCATACCTTGTCCTTGTTGCCTTGGTTTGGAATTGGTCTTTGTCTTTGTCTAGGGGGCATAATTGTGTTAGCTTTGGTCTCTTGGATGTGCTAGTCTTTAGGACACCTCACACATAGTGTTTCTCAACACTCCTCAACTATATTTTTCAGCACTACCCTAGCATCAAGTGTTTCTCAACACTTATTAGATGTCTTATCCATAGTCTAGAATGATTTGATATTCATCACTAGTAGATGTGATACTCAAAGTTTGACTCTATGACCTACACACACACACACACACACACTTAAACACTTGACTCACTGAGACTTGTTTGATTTTATTTCTTTGTGTGCTATCTATGATGATTTCTTTGATGAGTGTTGTCTCCCTAATAGTTTTTGATGATGGTGAGCTAGAAGACTGGGGGCATGGAAGCATGTTTTATTTCTTTCTCTATTTGTGGGTATATTTTGTTAGTCTTAACTATCATTAGAATTTATTCTTGTACCACTTGACACTAAGGATCTACAAGGTATTATCCTTGACTATTTTTATGCAAGTGCATGCTTATAGTCATCTGGACCTTCTTGTGTCTTGATGTGAGTACAATCTTGCTATAGTAAACTTAGGGAACTTCACTGCACTAGCCATCTTAACCTACATGTCTTTGGTGCCTAGGTGGGATTCCCACATTCATGTCTGATATAGATCATATTTAGATACCCATAGTCATACTAGTGAGTATTGTATGATCTTATGATGCTACCAATAAAGCTCAATGATGATAATTAGAGTCTATTGGCATTGTGACCTTACAAGTCAACCACTTTTCATAGTAGCTTGCATTTTTAGGTTCATGTTAGATTATTTTTGCATCTTGTGATGAAGGGTTCTCCCCTTAATACCACAAACACATAGCAAAAATAGAGAAACAACAACAATAATATGGAAGAATAGAAAATTGGCTTCTTATTATCTCCACAAATGTAGAATTACAAACTTTTAGAATTACAATATGCAAAGCCACATGGGCATTCCCTTACAATATTCTGTAGGACAAAGCCTCAAATAAATACCTAGATCTACTACCCAGAACTATTCTGAACTGCCTAAGACAATAATACAACCTTCCTTATATAGGCAATTTCCACCACCCGAGAAGGTTCCAGAAATTTAGCCCTAAGGGCCGACCAAACTTAGAATTATTTTATTTTTCAATTTATTACATCAAAGTCAGCTCAAAATAACTTTTGAAACCCGAACAAAAATTTTGAAGGAAAATTATTTTCTGCCATTTCAGGTGACCCGACTTTCGGAGACCATAAGTCATCACTAGTTGACCCGATTGACTATTATAACCCCATTTCAGAAATGCCACGAAGTGCTCTACAAGCTTGACCTGCACAAGCGCCCATCACCCAAATTTTTGACCTCATTTGGGGCCTCTAAAGCCTTCAAAATTGAGTTCAAAGTTTCTGTACCCTGCTGCCAATACTGAAAATCTTCAATATCTTCAAAACTACACCTGATCTAGCCATGAAACTTTGCTGGCAGACTTATATGACCAAAATGAACCTCCAAGAAAGAAATCAGATCATTCTGAGCACATAGAAAAATTACCAAAAATAGTAGCTTTCCATAAATAGCAACTCTGCACAAAATAGCCCTTATTGAATATAAAAACAAAAATATTTTTTTGGGTGATGCAAGATTGCTCTTACACCCAGGATGCTCCTGCATCATCTTGCATATGGAGAGAGCTCTCCTTTTATCTTTCATGGACTACTCAGTCAACTGTGCTCATCTTTTCCCTTCTTCTCGATCATGTCTTTTTCTCCTTGTCTTTTACATCACATCTTGTTCCTGTCATCACAAAGGGTTAATCTTATCATCATATCTATAGCCTAAAGAGATCATTTTCAGAGACATGAATCTATATCATACACATGAGAACTAAACATACATCTATGAGAGAGATTATACATGAGTATATAAACATACATTTGAGCAATATGACAAGACAATATAAAACTAAAACATCCATCACAAGTGAGACAAATACATAGATACATCATAAATCTAGTAAATCTCATATATATGAATGTCATGATACAAAGTACAAAATGTGAGATCCCAAAATCTAAATCAAAGTCTCATGATATGTATAAACATCTAAACATCCTAATCCTAAGTCTGACTCACCCCATCATGAGGTGGTGGTGGTGGTGGAGGTGCTATTGCTAATCTCTCAGGTACCATGTAAGATTTCCCCACTATCGTAGAGTAGGGAGGAGATCTTTGTCCCTCAAGTACAACCTATATATAGAGACCATGATAATAAGTAGCTTGTTTTGCCTCCCTACAAATCTCTGTCGCATCAACCTATGCCAACCTCTCCTATCTCTCTACCTTGGCCTGCAAATCTACCACCTACTAATCTTGCACAGTAATAGTGGTCCTCAGCTGCTAGTTCTCTATCTTGAGACCCTGTATCCTAGCTCTAAGATCATCCCCTCTCCCTACAGGTTGGTCCTCCCCTGCATCTACTTGTCAGCAAACTACTCTCACCATGTCCTCTGAGCTCACTGACCTATGTCTCCATGATCATCATTGGCCACCCAATCTAGATCTCTACCCTCTCTCTCCTCTCTCCCCTCCTCCATCTCCTCTATCATCTCCATCACTCCCATCTCCACCCTATTCTTATGGGTTTGCATTTGGCATAGTGAACCTGGAAAATGGGTGTTGTCGATGCTCTGTCTTGTGTGCTGCATCTACCCCTACATCCGCCATGTCTGGGAGATAATCCTAGGGCTCCCTATGTAGAGCTACGATATCTTGTACTACCTACTAGTAGTTCAACATCGATGGCCATTCCTATCCCTCCTCATCCCTAGCCTAGACATATGTAGTAGTCTTTGTGGATACCATCTACTATCGACCAAATTATCTCCAGACCTGAGTGATCACAAATCTCTCCACTATCTCAGCATGTCTCCCTACTAGTGGTCAATTGCATAGCATGTATCCCAGCTCCTGCTCTCAATCACTCCACTGCTCCACCTATCTATATGCCCTCCACATGAATGATGTTAGATCATCTAGAATCCTCTGATAATATGGCAAATCCCTACTATGAGGCTAGCTAATAAAACCTATATATCTATATATGTAGGGGTGCCTCCACTCCCTAGGCTATACATGTGGTTGCACTATAGTGATGTGCTCCCACACCCACACCTGTGCTAAGATAGCACTGCATGCCCATGTCCTTCTATCTCTATACACGATGTCATGTAGCTCATGATACATATCTGCCAAGATGGTTAGACCCCATGCCATCCATCAAGGGTGTGCTACCAGATCTGCCACTAACCTGCCCCAACCTAGAGGGAATCCCCTCTAAATCCTATATATCACCAGTGCTTGAGCCACTATGGAGCATACTATACATGGCACTAGCTAATCCTTGTCATACTCCTCAATCATCCTATCCCAACTGAGGTTTTATCTACAAAAGTCACATCCTGCAGCAAGTCTTGCATAGCTTGTCATCCCTTAGTCGAAACCTGATCATAGTACACCTGTGACAACACAAAATCATGTCAGTTTTCATCATATGGAAACATTATACTTAAATGATCATCTATAAACATGATTATACTTACAAGATCCCCATAGCTTAGCACTCAAAGGATTCGGTAGACATCCTTCAAGGTGATAGATGTCTCTCTAGTAGGTAGATGAAAGGTGTTGTGCTTGTTGTGCCAGCTCTTAGCTAGTGCAGTCAACAACCCATGATTTTCCCAAATATGGGGCATATCAAGCAGCAACCTAAATCCCATCTCGACCAAGTCATCTTTCCTCGGTGTATCAAGATCTCTGACACAACATAGCCTAGTCACTCTTGGCGCTCTGATGATCAGTGCCAGAAATGCCTCTTGCAAGCCAAAACCCCAAACTAGATGTCAACACATATCATGATGGATGTATACAATTAGTATGACATATTTTCAAAGCAAACATTGTCTGGACCCATGTCATTTTTCTCAAAATTATTAAAACATGTCTTTTTTTACACTATGCGATACTATTTTTTGACTAAGTATCATAAAATACTTTCTTCAGTAATAGTGTGATAGTATTTTTGCATGCGATGTTTCTCATAGTATCACATGATGTTTCATCCTGTATCATGTGATACTAGATTCAACATAGGTGCGATACTATTTCCACCCATGAAGTATCACATGAAAGAAACTATAAAAGTGTGATACTTTTTTAGTACCATACGACCTTTCATATGGATTCAAATTTGAAAATTTTTAAAACATTAAAAAATGTGTTTTAATGCATTAAATTCTCATAAATAATGCAAAAAAGGTGAGTTTTTCTAAAAACTTACTGGGGCAGCATAGTGTGGAGACCGGTTGTGCAATCGACCATGCTCGAACCAATGTCTATGTACCAGAATCACTGATTACTGAGCCATTTTCTCTCTCAGAGCTCTTAAGGTTCTCAAACTCACAAAAGACAAATGATTTGAAAATGACATTTTTATCCCCCTTTTATAGCATTTTGACTTTTTGACCAATTTTCAAAACACCTTAGAATTACATGAAAATTGTACCCCTAGCTAATTTTGATGTCTTGGATCCATTTTCAGGATCAAAATCAAAATTTGAGTTCATATTGATAGTCAAAATTACATTTCAAAATTTCTCCTTCTTTTGCGCAGTTGGCTGATCATTTGAGGCCTAATCCTTCGATCTTTGTTGGGGCATCTTCATCTCCATCTCTTTTAACCTTCTAGTGTTTCATTCACCCCCTTCATCTTTATTTCTCTGAAGTTGACTTCATTTTATCTTCTATCTTTCCTAGTCAAACCTAGTCAACCTGGGCATATCTTTACTACTTGATGGTTATCTTGTTATCCTTCATCTTTGATTATGATTCCTAGTGATTTGATCACCTTTATCAATTTACTATTTCTCCTCTACCTAATTTTGATTTTGATTCTGAGGGGGTAGTACCTATCAAGTTCAATCTTTGATTCAGCTATATCAATCAACTCAACTTGAGATTCTTATCTCCTATTCGGGACTTGACGATCTCCTATTTACAGGTGTATTGGTTTTATCTTTTCAGCTTATGCTTATCTTTTCCCTAATGTGTTCCCATCTGTCAAATAGACATCTAGGTTGTTTTGTGATCCCAAATCGATCTCACACTTCAATTTCATTCTTTGACCACATGTGATCCTGAGTTGACCTCACATTAGTCAAAGAGGGGAAAATGTATGCACCCTAAAATGGTCACCTAGACTTTGGGCCCCCATTTAGCATTTTATCAAATTTCCTAAATCAAAATTTTTAGCTTAATATCAATTTCCTTGATTAAATCCTAATTCTATCATTTATTCGATTATTTTCCATGGATTAACCATTTTACCCTAAGTCTTTATCTAATCAAAAAGAATATTTCCTCTCCTTTTATTAAATAAAAAAGTCCCAACTTTTCCTCCTATCCTAAGTTGCACAAATAAAGCACTATTCTTATTTTATAAAAAGAAAAAAAAGTCTTTTTGTCTTATATGGACACAAAAGTCAACTCTTATTTTCTGAATGGAGAATATTTGTGCACATGGATTGCTCCTCTTTTAAGCCCCACCTTTGATTAGATATTTTTCCTCTTAATCTCCATCATCTATTGTTTCTCATTTGCTATAAAAGAAGAGCTCTCTTCTCATTTTAGGATCCATTTTTTGAATACTAATGTTATGTTGCGTGTTGTCTAGGTGACTTTGGAGCTTTGGAGATCTTGTTGCACTTATAGCTTTCATATTTACATGTTATCTTAGTTTTGTTCTTGCATTATAGCTTCATGTTTATGCTTTCTTAGCTTAGTTTCCTTTATGCTTTAGATTAGCTCACCTTGCTTAATTAGGAGGAATTGTAATACTTTCATTTCATTTCATAGCTTAGTTTGCATAGCTTACATCTTTCATTTCTAGCATTGCATTGCATTTCATTTTGATTCTTGAGGATATTGGCATTCTTTCCCTTGTCTTCATTGAATCTCCCATTGTGTGGTTGACTAGCAAGGTCATAAGTTTTAGAGCTCTAGCTGAGAGAAATTTTAATATTCTTTCAACTCCATGCATAGGGAGCTCTAGGTCTCTTTCTAAGGTTTCCCATTCATGGATTCCTTTGGAAGTAATGCCTTAGAGAAGTGTACTATTTAGTGTGTAAACATCTAACATGACCCCTTAATCCCTTAAGTACCTAGCATGACCCCTTAAGCCATTAAGTACCTAGCATGACCCCTTAAGCCCTAACATGACCCCTTAATCCCTTAAGTACCTAACATAACCCTTTAAGCCCTTAAGGACTAAACATGACCCCTTAAGCCCTTAAGTACATGTAACATGACCTCTTAAACACTTAAGTAACTAGCATGAACCCTTAAGCCCTAACATGACCCCTTAAGTACCTAACATGATCCCTTAAGACCCAATAAGACCTAAAAAGACCTAATATGACCTAAAAGACCTAATAAGGCCTACCAAGACTTAATATGACCTAACGAGACCCCTTAAGCCCTTAAGTACCTAACATGACCCCTTAAGACCTAAAATGACCTAATATAACCCCTTAAGCCCTAACATGACCCCTTATGCCCTTCAGTACCTAACATGACCACTTAAGACCAAATAAGACCTAAAAGGACCTAATATGACCTAATAAGACCTAACAAGACCTAATAAGACCTAACAAGAAATAATATGACCTAATATGACCTAATAAGACCTAACAAGACCCCTTAAGCCCTTAAGTACCTAACATGGCCCCTTAGGACCTAAAAAGACCTAACATGACCCCTTAAGCTCGTAAGTACATAACATGACCCCTTAAGACCAAATAAGACCTAAAAAGACCTAATATGACCTCTTAAGACCTAAAATACCTAATAAGACATAACAAGACCTAATGTGACCTAATATGACCTAATAGGACCCAACAAGACCCCTTAAGCCCTTAAGTACCTAACATGACCCCATAAGACCTAAAATGACCTAACATGACCCCTTAACCCCTAATATGACCCCTTAGGCCCATAAGTACCTAACATGACCCCTTAAGACCTTAAAATACCAAACATGACCCCTTAAGCCCTTAAGTACCTAGCATGACCCCTTAAGCCCTAACATGACCCCTTAAGACCTTAAGTACCTAGCATGACCCCTTAAGCCCTTAAGGACTGCACATGACCCCTTAAGCCCTTAAGTACATGTAACATGACCCCTTAAGCCCTTAAGTACCTAGCATGACCACTTAAGCCCTAACGTGACCCCTTAGGCCCTTAAGTACCTAGCATGACACCTTAAGCCCTAACATGACCCCTTAAGCCCTTAAGTACGTAACATGACCCCTTAAGCCCTTAAGGACTAAACATGACCCCTTAAGCCCTTAAGTAAATGTAACATGACCCCTTAATCCCTTAAGTACATGTAACATGACCCCTTAGGCCCTAACATGAACCCTTAAGACCTAAAAATACCTAACATGACCCCTTAAGCCCTAACATGATCTAATATGACCTAACATGACCTAATATGACTTGTTAAGACCCAATATGACCTAAAAGACACAATAACACCAAAAAATACCTAATATGATCTAATAAGACCTAACATAACCTAATATGACCTAATATGATCTGGTAAGACATAACATGACCCCTTAAGCACTAACATGAGCTAACATGAGCTAATATGACATAACAAGACCTAATAAGACCTAACAAGAGCTAATATGACCTAATATGACCTGAAATAATCCTTTAAGACCTAACATGACCCTTTAAGCCCTTAAGGACCAAACATGACCCTTTAAGCCCTTAAGCCCTAACTCCTTAAGCCATGACCCCTTAAGCCCTTAGGGACCAAACAAGAACTAACATGACCTAACATGACCTAACATGATCCCTTAAGACTAGATTTAACCCCACATGACCTAACAAGACCTAACATGAACTAAAAAGACCTAACATGACCTAACATGATCTAATAAGACCTAACATGACCCCTTGAGCCCTAACATGACCCCTTAAGCCCTAACATGACCTAATATGAACTAACATGAACTAACATGACCTAATATGACCTCTTAAGACCTAATATGACCTAAAAGACTTAATAAGACTTAAAAAGACCTAATATGATCTAATAAGACCTAAGATGACCTAAAAGACCTAATAAGACTGAAAAGACCTAATATGATCTAATAAGACCTAACACGACCCTGTAAGCCCTAATATGACCTAATATGACCCCTTAAGGTATAATATAACCTAAAAGACCTAATAAGACCCAAAAAGACCTTATATGATCTAATACGACCAAATATGACCTAAAAGACCTAATCTGATCTAATAAGAGCTAACTTGACCCCTTAAGCCCTAACATGACCTAATATGACCCCTTAAGACCTAATATGACATAAAAGACTTAACAAGACCTAAAAAGACCTAATATGACCTAATAAGACATATTAGGACCTAAAAGACCTAATAAGACCTAAAAAGACTTAATATGATCGAATAAAACCTAATAAGACCTAAAAAGACATAATATCATCGAATAAGACCTAATATGTGCTAAAAGACCTAATAAGATCCTAAAAGACCTAATATGATTTAGTAAGACCTAACATAACCCCATAAGCTCTAACATAACCCCTTAAGCCCTAACATGACCTAACATACCTTAATATGACCCCATACTTGACCTAATATGACCTAAAAGACCTAAAAGGACCTATTATGATCGAATAAGACCTAATATGACCTAAAAGACCTAATAAGACCTAAAAAGACCTAATATGATCTAATAAGACCTAACATGACCCCTTAAGCCCTAACATGACCTAACATCACCTAATATGACCTAATATGACCCCTTAAGACCTAATATGACACAAAAGACCTAATAAGACATAAAAAATGTAATATAATCTAATAAGGCGTAATATGACCTTAAAGACCTAAAAAACCTAAAAAGACCAAATATGATCTTATAAGACCTAACATGACCCCCTTAAGCCCTAACATGACCCCTAAAGTCCTAACATGACCTAATACAACCTAATATGACCTACCATGATGTAATATGACCTAACGTGACCTAATATGACCCCGTAAGACCTAATATGACCTAAAAGACCTAATAAGACCTAAAAAAACCAAATATGATCTATTAAGATCTAATATGACCTAAAAGACCTAATAAGACCTAAAAAGACCTAATATGATCTAATAAGAACTAACATGACCGCTTCATCCCTAACATGACCTCTTAAGCCCTAACATGACCTAACTGTTGGATACAATTGTCTGAAGGACATTGTTGGATTAGCTATGTGTTGTCTTTGATGTCACACAAATGTCATATCAATTATCATTCTCAATGTCTACTGAGTTCAGTTAGTTAGCTAAGTGCTTCTCAGTATTTACCAAGTTCAGTCGGTCAGCTAAGCGGTTCTCAGTATCTACCGAGCTCAGTCGGTCAGCTAGGTGATTTTTAGTGTCTACCGAGTTCTCTCAGGTGTCTAAAGGAAACATGACAGGGTAACAGTGTTAACTGAGCCTCCTTAGTTATCGAAGGAAAATTAGTGGTTACCGAGCTCTCTCAGTCTCTAAAGGATGTTGCAAAATTCATTGTGGTTACCAAGCTCTCTCGGTCACCGAAGTAAATCTTTTCAGGATTAATGTTTACCGAGCAAGGTCGGCCCTTCAAAGAATTTTGTTATTACAGTTTGTTTATCCAAGATGACTATTATAATAATTATTAGTGCCGACTTGACAATCTAAATGTTAATGAAATGGCATATATATATAGAAGGTCAAGTGGTGAATAAAAGAGAGACAACATGCAGAAATCATTTTAAAGGAAGGTATGTGCAAATTTTGAAGGATGGTCAAATATCATTGAGGAGTAGCAAAGATTTATTTGATCAGTAAGGATCTAGTGAAGCAGAACAGAGATCTATATTCAGTAATTCAGTTGTAGGTCATTTCATTGTTACTCTCTTGCAATTGTAGCAGTGATATCAAAATCTCTCAACTAAGTTGCTTTAACAACCATTTTGTAAATCCTCTAAAAAGGTGATAGTTCTATTGAATTGTTTCAAGACCTCTTACAAGGCCACTCCTAGCAGGGTGATTAAATCCTCTAACAAGGTCACACCTAACAGTGTGTTTTGTAACCTTTTACTGGGTTGGCTTCTAACCGGGCATCACTTTAGAAGAGTGAAAAATAGTAACTAGTTACATTGGTGGTTTTTCCCATATTGGGTTTCCATGGTAAATCTGGTGTCTCTTGTGTTCATGTTATTTTCTTTATTCATGTAAGTTAATCAGTGATGAATGCTTAAGAACAGCTTAATTATTACACACTTCAAAGATCAAGTTTCAACATTTCTCTGTATATTTACTGAGTGGCATAGTAAATAATTTGTTAAGATATTTAAGGGATCAGTGGTAATATTTATGTGGTTAACTAATTCACCCCCCCTCTCAGTTACTACATCTATATTTCCAACAATTGGTATCAGAGCTTTTGGTGCTTGCAGGAAGGGTTTCAAGGACTTAAGCTAAAGATCAGGATGTCTTACAAAAGAGAAATTCCAAGGCTTAACAGAAATAACTTTTCAGCATGGCAAGGTCTCATGATACTACATCTGGCTTCCATTGGTGATTCAGGATGCAAATATATTGATCAAGAATATACAATTCCTACTGGCACATTAACTATTGAAGACATTGTAGAGAAGAAGAACCATAACACTATGATGATAGACATTGCATCAGCTCTTAGCTATGAAGAATTTGATGAAATCAAAGACTGCACAACTACTCATGAAATGTGGAACATGCTGAAGAAAATCTATGGTGGTGATGAAAATGTGAAGAGAGCCAAAGTAGAGAGCCTAAGAGGATAGTTAGATCAGATGAAAATGAGAGAAGAAGAAAACATTACAAAATATGTTGAAAGGATCAAGACAAGTGTTAGTGCAATCAGAGCTTCTGGAGGAAAAATTGATGATGAAACTGTTATAAGTAAGGTTCTTAGAACATTACTTCCTATTTATGCAATAAGAGTTTCTGCTATTCAAGAAAGAAGATGTGAAGAAAATCACAATATAACTTTGGATGCCTTAGTTGGGAGATTGATAGCCTTTGAACTGGATAACTATGAAAACTATGATCCAACTTCTAAAAACATTAAATCAGCTTTTGAGGCCAAACTTTCACTCAAGAAAGGGAAGAAAATCCAATCAGAAAGTGAAGAAGAATCAGAGGAAAGTTCTGATAGTGATCTTGAAGTTATTGAAGCATTACTTGCAAAGGAGTATTCAAGAGGCGGAGGAAAATACAAAGGTAAAACTCCCTTAATCTATTTTTCATGTGAAGAAATTGGTCATATTGCAGCTAGGTGTCCAAACAAGCAAAGCAAAGATGAGAAGAAAAATTACAAGTACAATGGCAAGAAAAATTTCAAATCATTCAAGGATAAAGGTAAGAAAACATTTTTTTTAGCTAAAGATTCGGATGATAGTGAAGAAGAAATTGTTTTCATTGCTGTAAAAGATGAATCTGATAATGATGAAGATGAGATGGCACTTATCTCTCATGTAAGCAAGAATGATACATGGATTATAGATAGTGGATGTTCACATCATATGACTAGTGATAGGACCAAGTTTGAACACTTTGAAAACTTTGATGATGGTAATGTAAGGTTTGGAAACAATGAACCCTATTGTATAAAAGGAAAGGGATGAATTTCATTAACCAAAGAACTTATATGTGATAATTCATATTGGGTCGAAGGACTAAAGCATAATCTTCTAAGTGTAGCATAGCTAATCAACATTGGATTCAAGGTTGAATTCATGAATGGAAAAGCAAGACTACTGGATGACAAAGGAAAACTGATAGGATCAGGCAAACAAACCAAAGGTAACCTATTTTATCTTGATCTTGGTGATTACTCATATTTTATTGCTCAAATTGAAGAAATTTGGTTATGGCACAAAAGGTTATGTCATGTAAATTTTGACAACATGATGAAAATAAGAAAATTCAAGAAAGTAAGAGGTATTCCTACTTTGAAGAAACCTGATGTTGGTCTATGCAAGAATTGTCAAATTGGTAAAATGGGAAAGTCTAGTTTTAAAAGTAAAAAATATCAGTATGAAGATATTTTGGAAATTGTGCATACTGATTTATGTGGACCTATTGGAATTGAGAGCTATATTGGAAAAAAATTCTTTATTCTCTTTGTTGATGATTACTCTAGAATGATGACTGTTATGTATTTAAGAGAAAAGTCTGAAGCATTTGAGAAGTTCAAATGGTATTTAGCAAGAGTAGAAAAGGAAATAGGAAAAAGAATAAAATGCTTGAGATCAGACAAAGGTGGTGAATTGATCTCCCATGAATTCAATAATTTCTACATTGAAAGAGGAATCAAAAGACAGGTATCAGCCCTGAGAACTCTTGAGCAGAATGGAATAGCCGAAAGAAGGAACAGATCTATCATGGACTATCCAAGGACTCTAATGATTGAAAAGAACATTGCTATGAAATACTGGAAGGAAGCTATCAGCATTGCAGTTCATACCTTGAATCGAGTACAGCTAAGAAAAGACACATTCAAGACTCCGTATGAGCTATGGTATGGCTACAAACCAAATGTAAGTTACCTAAAAGTATTTGGTAGTAAATGTTACATCTTAAAAGAATCTAGAAAAGGAAAATTTGATGTAAAAAGTGATGAAGGAATATTTTTGTGATATTCTTGCAAAAGTAAGGCATATAGATGTCTAAATTTGTCTACTCAAAAAATCATAGAAAGTGCACATGTGAGAATTGATGAGTTTGCAGAAAAGACTGAAGAAGAAAGCAAAAAGGAACCAGAGGACTACAGAAAATTTGTTTACATCGAACTTGATACATTGCCAGACACATTTAAGGAGACTACATCTACCAAGCCTAGTACAGTAACCGAGTCACAAGAAGAAGTTCAGATCGAGTCACAAAGTACCGAGTCTCAGTCTGAAGCTACCCAGCAAGTATCTACCGAGCCCGAGCAATCTAAACCTAAAGATGAAGAAGATGACAATGTAACTCATTCAGGAAGCAAGGAGCCTGTATTAGCCAAGTACATCAGAAAGCATCATAAACCAGATCAGATTATTGGAAATAAATCATATGGTACTATGACAAGAAGTAAACTAAAAGGTATATGTTTATTTGCTGATTTTGAACCTAAAAATGTCAAAGATGCATTAGAAAATGAAAGTTGGATTGAGGCTATGAATGAAGAAATAGAGAAAATAGAGAAAAATAAGACATGGACTCTTGTACCTAGGCCTAAAGATAAAAATGTAATTGGGACAAAATGGGTATTCAGAAATAAGTTGAATGAAGATGGTCAAGTATCAAGAAACAAAGCAAGATTGGTATGTAAAGGATATTCTCAAGAAGGAATAGATTATGGAGAGACTTTTGCTCCTGTTGCAAGATTAGAAGGTGTGAGGACTTTACTTGCATATGAAACACATAAACGATTTAAGGTATATCAGATAGATATAAAATCTGCTTTTCTCAATGGTATTCTTGAGGAAGAAGTCTACATTTAGCAACCTGAAGGTTTTATTGATCCAGACAAAAGGGATATGGTCTGAAAATTACACAAAGCATTGTATGGTCTGAAACAAGCTCCTAGAGCATGGTATGAAAGATTATATAACTATCTTACTCAGATTGATTTCAAAAGAGCTAATGACAATAGTAATTTATACATCAAAGAAGGATCAGATAACAAAATTGTTTTGGCAGAAATATTTGTGGATGATACTGTGTTTACAGGAAATGATGATCAGTGCAAAGAATTTTCAGAGCATATGAAAAAAGAATTTGAAATGTCTATGTTTGGTCCGATAAAATTCTTTGTTGGACTTCAGATTCAGCAGAATAAAAATGGTATCTACATTACTCAGTCTAAATATATCAGGGAAATACTTAAGAAATTTGGTATGGAAGATTCAAAACCAGTTGGTACACCCATGTGTACTGGACTGAAGCTTACCAAAGATGATGATTCAAAAGAAGTAGATCAGACCTTATACAGATCAATGATTGGAAAATTATAGTATGTAGTACACACAAGGCCTGATATTCCCTTAGCAGTTGGTATAGTGGCAAGATTCTTGGCTAAACCTAGAGAAAATCACATGATGGCAATCAAAAGAATCTTGAGGTATTTAAGGGGAACTGAAGATTATGGCTTGTGGTATAAATTTGGAGGCAATCTAGATTTAAAAGTGTTTACTGATGCTGATTGGATAGGAAACATTGATGACAGAAAGAGTACAAGTGGTGGAGCATTCTTTCTTGGCAAGAGCTTAGTATCTTGGACTAGTAAAAAGAAAAACTGCACATCCCAATCCATAGCAAAAGCAGAATATGTTGTTGCACCAGCAAACTGCTCTAATATTATATGGTTTAAAAATATTTTGGAAGGCATGAAGGTTGAGATCAAAGAACCAGTTGTTGTGTTTTGTGATAATACAAGTGCAATAAATGTTTCAAAGAATCTAGTAATGCATTCCAAAACCAAGCACATTGCAATTAAATATCACTTTGTCAGAGAATTGGTGCAGGACAAGGAAATCAGATTGGAATATATTCATACAAAAGAACAAATTGTAGATATCTTCACCAAGCCACTACCTAAGGATGCATTCTTGTATCTAAGAGGCAAGTTGGGGGTCACTCCCCTGTCTAAGGTTCACTAAATAAAGTTTTAGTGATGCATCAACCATAACATGTTGAAGATCAATCAGTTGATGCAGCATAGTTAGGGAATCATTGCATATGAATCAATACATAAGGTACATTGATATTTATCGAAACTGTGTAAGTTGTCTTTGGCATGTGTTGTCAAAGAGGGAGAGTTTGCTGTCATTTCAAAAAATTTCTAAGAAGAATAATTTGAGAAGTTAAGAGGGAGAGTTCTTAGTCAGAGAAAGAAGTTTGAAGATGATGGAAATCAGAATGAAGCTAAGGATATGCTTCTTACTCTAGGTTTCTCTATGAAATTTCATTGTGCTATGACATGTTGTGTTGCCATCAATGCCAAAGAGGGAGATTGTTGGATACAATTGTCTGAAGGACATTGTTGGATTAGCTATGTGTTTTCTTTGATGTCACACAAATGTCATATCAATTATCATTCTTAGTGTCTACCGAGTTTAGTCGGTCAGCTAAATGATTCTCAATATCTACCAAGTTCAGTCAGTCAGCTAAGCGGTTCTCAGTATCTACCGAGCTCAGTCCGTCAGCTAGGTAGTTTTTAGTGTCTACCAAGTTCTCTCAAGTGTCTAAAGGAAACATGATAGGGTAATAGTGTTAACCGAGCCTCCTTAGTTATCGAAGGAAAATTAGTGGTTACCGAGCTCTCTCGGTCTCTGAAGGATGTTGCAAAATTCACTCTGGTTAGTGAGCTCTCTTGGTCACCGAAAAAAATCTTTTCATGATTAATGTTTACCGAGAAAGGTCGGCCCTTCAAAGAATTTTGTTATTACAGTTTGTTTATCCAAGCCGACTGTTATAATAATTATTAGTGTCATCTTGACAATCTAAATGTTAATAAAATGGCATATATATATAGAAGGTCAAGTGGTGAATAAAAGAGAGACAGCATGCAGAAATCATTTTAAAGAAAGGTATGTGCAAATTTTGAAGGATGGTCAGATATCCTTGAGGAGTAGCAAAGATTTATTTGATCAGTAAGGATCTAGTGAAGAAGAACACAGATCTATATTCAGCCATTCAGTTGGAGGTCATTTCATTGTTACTCTCTTGCAATTGTAGCAGTGATATCAAAATCTCTTAACCGAGTTGGTTTAACAACTGTTTTGTAAATCCTCTAACAAGGTGATAGTTCTATTGAATTGTTTCAAGACCTCTTACAAGGCCACTCCTAGCAGGGTGATTAAATCCTCTAATAAGGTCACACCTAACAGTGTGCTTTGTAACCTTTTACCAGGTTGGCTTCTAACCGGGCATCACTTCAGAAGAGTGAAAAATAGTAACTAGTTACATTGGTGGTTTTTCCCATATTGGGTTTCCATGATAAATCTGGTGTCCCTTGTGTTCATGTTATTTTCTTTATTCATGTAAGTTAATTAGTGATGAATGCTTAAGAACAGTTTAATTATTACACACTTCAAGGATCAAGTTTCAGCATTTATCTGTATATTTACCGAGTGGCATAGTAAATAATTTGTTAAGATATTTAAGGGATTAGTGGTAATATTTATGTGGTTAACTGATTCACCCCCCCTCTCAGTTACTGCATCTATATTTCCAATACTAACATGACCTAATATGAACTAATATGACCTAACATGACTTAATATGACCTAATATGACCTAACATGACCTAATATGACCCCTTAAGACCTAATATGACCTAAAAGACCTAAAAAGACATAACATGATCAAATAAGACCTAATATGACCAAAAAGACCTGATAAGACCTAAAAAGTCCTAATATGATCTAATAAGACCTAACATGACCCCTTCAGCCCTAACATAACCCCTAAAGCCCTAACGTGACCTGTTAGGCCCTTAAGTACCTAGCATAACCCCTTAAGCCCTAACATGACCCCTTAAGCCCTTAAGTACCTAACATGATCCCTTAAGCCCTTAAGTACCTATTATGACCCCTTAAGGATTGAAGATGACCCCTCAAGCCCTTAAGTAAATGTAACATGACCCCTTAAGCCCTTAAGTACATGTAACATGACCCGTTAAGCCCTTAAGTACCTAACATGACCCCTTAAGACCTAAAAAGACCTAACATGACCCCTTAGGCCCTAACATCACCCCTTAAGCCCTTAAGTAACTAACATGACCCCTTAAGACCTAAAAATACCTAACATGACCCCTTAAGCCCTAACATGACCTAATATGACCTAAAAGACATAATAAGACCTAAAAATACCTAATATGATCTAATAAGACCTAACATGACCTCTTAAGCCCTAACATAACCTAACATGACCTAATATGACCTAATATGATCTAATAAGACATAACATGACCCCTTAAGCACCAACATGAGCTAACATGACCTAATATGACATAATAAGACCTAATAAGACCAAATATGACCTAATATGACCTAAAATAATCCCTTAAGACCTAACATGACCCTTTAAGCCCTTAAGGACCAAACATTATCCCTCAAGCCCTTAAGCCCTAACTCTTTAAGCCATGACCCCTTAAGCCCTTAAGGACCGAACAAGAACTAACATGACCTAACATGACCTAAAATGATCCCTTAAGACCTAATTTGACCTCACATCACCTAATATGACCTTTAAGACCTAATAGGATCCTTGAAAACCTAACATGAACTAAAAAGACCTAACATGACCTAACATGATCTAATAAGACCTAACATGACCCCTTGAGCCCTAACATGACCCCTTAAGCCCTAGCATGACATAGTATGACCTAACATGAACTAACATGACCTAATATGACTTAATATGACCTAATATGACCTAACTGATGGAATATGGATGAAGTTACTGAGAGGGGGGGGTGAATCAGTCAACCATAAAACACTTCACAATTATTTCTTTCCAGATCCCTTAGGATATCTTAAAGAATATTATCTATTTTAGCACTCGGTAAATAGATTGCAGTAATTTTGAAGATGCAGAAAGTATTAGCAAAATTATCTTTAGATATTCATCAGCACATGTATATGATTAAGATAGAAATTAAGAACACAAGAGACACAAGATTTAACGTGGAAACCCAATATGGGAAAAACCACCAATGTATCTAGATACTGATTTTCACTTTTCTGAAGTGATGCCCGGTTAGAAGCCAACCCGGTAAAAGGTTACAAAACACACTGTTAGGTGTGACCTTGTTAGAGGATTTAATCACCCTGCTAGGAGTGGCCTAGTAAGAGGTCTTGCAAACAATTCAAAGGAATTGTCACCTTGTTAGAGGATTTACAATATGGTTGTTAAACCAACTCGGTTAAGAGATTTAGAATTCACTATTACAATGGTAAAAAGGTAACAATGAAAATGACCTGTATAATAATGCAACTACCTTGCTGATTATAGATCTCTGTTCTATATAAGTGTTATCCTTCCTGATCGAATAAATCTCTGCTGCACCTCAAGGATATCTGACCATCCTTCACAAATTCGCACACACCTTTTCTGCTTTTCTTTTTTTTTCTTCTGCTGTATTTCTTATTTATTTTTCACATTTGACCTTTTATTTATATGATTTTAGATTTGTCAAATCGACATTATTTAGCATAACAGTCGGCTGAATTAAGCAAACTTTATTTGCAAAAATCCTTCAAGGGCTGACAGTGCTTGGTGACCATAACTTTTACAATCTTTTGGAGACCGAGGAAACTCGGTAAACACTGACAATCCTTTACCTTCAATAACCGACTGAACTCGGTAAATGCTAACTTTTCTTCGACAACCGACTGAACTCAGTAAACACTGAATTTCCTTTGACGACTAACTGAACTCAGTAAACACTAAATTTCCTTTGGCGACCGACTGAACTTGGTAAACATTGAATTTTCTTTGGTAACCGAGTGAACTCGGTAGACGGTGATTTTCTTTGATAACTGAGTGGACTCGGTAAGCACTAATCTTCCTGTCTGGCAGACTGACTGAGCTCGGTAGGAACTGATTGCTGCGGACTATGACATTGTGTGACATCAAAGATAATACATAATTTGAGTAGCAATTTCCTTCAGATAATTGTTTCCAACAATCTCCCTCTTTGGCATTGATGGCAACACAATATGTCATAGCATAAGAAATTTGAAAGAATTAGCTCGGTTTAGATTCAAATCTCCCTCTGTCAGCAAACTTCCTGCTCTTAAAAATTTTTCCTTCTGACTATTGAAAATTTCTTGAAGTAATAGCAAAGACTCCCTCTTTGACAACACATGCCAAAGACAATTCACATAATACCGATGTAAATTAATGTACCTCAAGTAATGATTCATATGCAATGATTCTTTGAATATGCTGCATCAACTGGTTGATTTTCAATCATGTTCTAGTTGATGCATCACTAAAACTATATTTAGTGAGCCTCGGATAGGGGAATGACCCCTAACTTACCTCTTAGATACACAAATGCATCCTTAGGTAATGGTTTGGTGAAAATGTCTACAATCTGCTCTTTTGTATGAATATATTCTAATCTGATTTCCTTGTCCTGCACCAATTCTCTAACAAAATGATATTTAATAGCAATGTGTTTGGTTTTGGAATGCATCACTGGATTCTTTGAAATGTTTATTGCACTGGTATTGTCACAGAATATAACAACTGGTTCTTTGATTTCAACCTTCATACCTTCTAATAGCTATTTAAACCAAACAATATTTGAATAGTTTACTGCAGCAGCAACATATTCTGCTTCAGCTGTGGATTGAGATGTGCAATTCTACTTTTTACTAGTCCAGGATACCAGTCTTTTTCCAAGAAAAAATGCTCCACCACTTGTGCTTTTTTTGTCATCAATGTTCCCTACCCAATCAGCATCAGTAAACACTTTTAAGTCTAGATTGCCTCCAAATTTATACCACAAACCATATTCTTCAGTTCCTCTTAAGTATCTTAAGATTATTTTGATTGCCATCATATGATTTTCCTTAGGTTTTGCTGAGAATCTAGCTACTATACCAACTGCTAAGGCAATATCAGGTCTTGTATGTACTACATATTATAATTTTCCAATCATAGATCGGTATAGGGTCTGATCAACTTCTTTTGAATCATCATTTTTGGTAAGTTTCAGTCCAGTGCACATGGGTGTACCAACTGGTTTTGAATCTTCCATACCAAATTTTTTAAGTATTTCCTTAATGTATTTTGATTGAGTAATGTATATACCATTCCTGTTTTGCTGAATTTGAAGACCAACAAAGAATTTTATTAAACCAAACATAGACATTTCAAATTCTTTGTTCATTTTCTCTGAAAATTCTTTGCACTGATCCTCATTCCCTGTAAATATAGTATCATCTACAAATATTTCTGCCAATACAATTTTGTCATCCGGTCCTTCTTTAATATACAGATTGCTGTTATCATTTGCTCTTTTGAAATTAATCTGAATCAAATAGTTATGGAGTCTTTCATACCATGCTCTAGGAGCTTGTTTTAAACCATACAATGCTTTGTGTAACCTGTAGACCATGTCCTTTTTATCTGGATCAAAAAAACCTTCAGGTTGTTCAATGTAGACTTCTTCATCAAGAATTCCATTGAGAAATGTAGATTTTATATCCATCTGATATACTTTAAATCCTTTGTGTGCTGCATAAGCAAGTAGAGTTCTTACACCTTCTAATCTTACAATAGGAGCAAAAGTTTCTCCATAATCTATACCTTCTTCTTGAGAATAACCTTTACATACCAATCTAGCTTTGTTTTTGTATTTGTTCTAATTCTTCATATTACATTCTTATCTTTAGGTCTAGGTACAAGAGTCCATGTTTTGTTCTTTTGTATTTGTTCTAATTCTTCATTCATTGCTTCAATCCAACTTTCATTTTCCAATGCATCTTTGATATTTCTAGGTTCAAAATCAGTAAGTAGACATGTACCTTTTAGCTTGCTTCTTGTCATAGTACCATCTGATTTGTTTCCAATAACTTGATCTGGTGTATGATGTCTTCTAACATATTTGGCTAGTATAGGTTCCTTGCCTTTTGAATGATTCCTATTGTTGTCTTCTAGGATCTCTTCTTCAGGTTACTCGGGCTTGGTATATATTTGCTCGGTAACTTCAGGCTGAGACTCAGTCTGAATTTCTTCCTGTGACTCGGTTTGAACTTCTTCCTATGACTCAGTTTGTGACTCGGTAACTGTGCTCAGCTCGGTAGATATAGTTTCCTCATTGATAGTTGTGTCTGCCAATGTTTCAAGTTCAATGTAAACAAATCTTCTGTAGTTCTCAGGTTCCCTTTTGCTTTCTTCTTCAGTCTTTTCTGCAAACTCATCAAATTTTACATGTATACTTTCTATGACTTTGTGAGTAGATAAGTTCAGACATTTGTATGCCTTGCTTTTGCTAGAATATCCTAGAAATATTCCTTCATCACTTTTCACATCAAATTTATTTCTTCTAGATTCTTTTAAGATATAACACTTGCTACCAAATATTTTCATGTAACTTACATTGGGTTTATAGCCATACCATAATTCATAAGGAGTTTTGAATGTGTCTTTCTTCAATTGTACTCGGTTCAAGGTATGAACTGCAGTGCTGATAGCTTCCTTCCAGTACTTTATAGCGATGTTCTTTTCTATCATTAGAGTCCTTGCACAATCCATAATGGATCTATTTCTTCTTTCTGCTATTCCATTCTGCTCAAGAGTTCTAGGAGCTGATACCTACCTTTTGATTCCTCTTTCAATGCAAAAATTGTTAAAATCATGGGAGATGAATTCACCACCTCTGTCTGATCTTAAGCATTTCAATCTTTTCCCTGTTTCCTTTTCCACTCTTGCCAAATACCATTTGAACTTTTCAAATGCTTCTGATTTTTCTCTTAAATACATGACAGTCATCATTCTAGAATAATCATCAACGAAAAGAATAAAGAATTTATCTCCAGTATATCTTTGTATTCCAATAGGTCCACATAAATCAGTATGCACAATTTCCAAAATTTCTTTAGACTAATAGTTCTTACTCTTGAAACTAGTTTTACTCATTTTGCCAATCTGACAATTCTTACATAGACCAGTATCAAGTTTCTTCAAAGTAGGAATGCCTCTAACCTTCTTGAATTTTCTTATTTTTATCATGTTATCAAAATTCACATGACATAACCTTTTGTGCCATAGCCAACTTTCTTCAATTTGAGAAATAAAACATGAATATTCACTGAGATCAAGATAAAATAAGTTACCTTTTGTTTGTTTACCTGATCCAATGAGTTTTCCTTTTTCATCCAGCAGTCTTGCTTGACCATTCATGAATTCAACCTTGAAACCAGTGTTGATTAGTTGTGCTACACTTAGAAGATTATGTTTTAGTCCTTCAACCCAATAAGAATTATCACATATGAGTTCTTTGGTTAATGAGATTCTTCCCTTTCCTTTTATACAACAAGGTTCATTGTTTCCAAATCTTACATTGCCACTATCACAGTCTTCTAGATATTCAAATTTTGTCTTGTCACCAGTCATGTGGTGTGAACATCCATTGTCTATTATCCATATATCATCTTTGCTTATATGAGAAATAAGTGCCATCTTATCTTCATCATCATCAGATTCATCTTTTATAGCAATAAAGACAATTTCTTCTTCACTATCATCAGAATCTTTAGCCATAAAACATGTTTTCTTACCTTTATCCTTGAATGATTTGAAATTCTTTTTGCCATTGTACTTGTGACTTCTCTTCTCTTCCTTGGCTTTCTTGTTTGGGCACCTAGCTACAATATGTCCAATTTCTTCACATGAAAAATAGATTAAAGGAGTTTTACCTTTATATTTACCTTTCCCTTTAGAGTACTTCTTTGCAAGTAATGCTTCTACAATTTCAAGATCACTATCAGAACTTTCTTCTAATACTTCTTCACTTTCTAACTGAACTTCTTTAATTTTCTTGTTCTTCTTTAGTGAAACCTTGGCCTCAAATGCTGATTCAATATTTTTGGAATTTGGAACATAGTTATCATAGTTGTCTAATTCAAAAGCTGTCAATCTCCCAACTAAAGCATCCAAAGTTATATTGTGGTTTGTTTCACATCTTCTTTCTTGAATAGCTGTTACTCTTATTTCATAGATAGGGAGTAATGTTCTGAGTACCTTACTTATAATAGTTTCATCAGAGATTGTTCCTCCAAAAGCTCTAATTGCACTTACACTTGCTTTGATTCTTTCAACATATTTTGTAATGTTTTTATCTTCCTTCATATTCATCTTATCAAACTGTCCTCTTAGGCTTTCTGCTTTGGCTCTTTTCACATTTGCATCACCACCATATATTTTCTTCAGTGTCATCCACATTTCATATGCAGTAGTGCATTCTTTAATATCATCAAATTCTTCATAGCTGAGAGCAGATGCAATGTCTATCATCATGGTGTTATGAGTCTTTTTCTCTGCAATGTCTTCAACAGGTAATGCACTAGTAGGAACTGTGTATTCTTCATCAATGTATTTGCATCCTGAATCACCAATGAAAGCCAGATGAAGTCGCATGAGACCTTGCCATGCTGAAAAGTTATCTCTGTTGGGCTTTGGAATTTCCCTCTTGTAAGACATCCTGATCTTTAGCTTAGGTCCTTGAAACCCTTCCTGCAAGCACCAAAAGCTCTGATACCAATTGATGGAATATGGATGAAGTTACTGAGAGGGGGGGGTGAATCAGTAAACCATAAAACACTTCACAATTATTTCTTTCTAGATCCCTTAGGATATCTTAAAGAATATTATCTATTTTAGCACTCGGTAAATAGATTGCAGTAACTTTGAAGATGCAGAAAGTATTAGCAAAATTATCTTTAGATATTCATCAGCACATGTATATGATTAAGATAGCAATTAAGAGCACAAGAGACACAAGATTTAACGTGGAAACCCAATATGGGAAAAACCACCAATGTATCTAGATACTGATTTTCACTTTTCTGAAGTGATGCCCGGTTAGAAGCCAACCCGGTAAAAGGTTACAAAACACACTGTTAGGTGTGACCTTGTTAGAGGATTTAATCACCCTACTAGGAGTGGCCTGGTAAGAGGTCTTGAAAATAATTCAAAGGAATTGTCACCTTGTTAGAGGATTTACAATATGGTTGTTAAACTAACTCGGTTAAGAGATTTAGAATTCACTGTTACAATGGTAAAAAGGTAACAATGAAAATGACCTATATAATAATGCAACTACCTTGTTGATTACAGATCTCTGTTCTGTATA
Source organism: Chamaecyparis obtusa (assembly GCA_027943335.1). Taxonomy (NCBI): domain Eukaryota; kingdom Viridiplantae; phylum Streptophyta; class Pinopsida; order Cupressales; family Cupressaceae; genus Chamaecyparis; species Chamaecyparis obtusa. Next base: position 7,445 of record BSBK01010772.1, on the reverse strand, counting down.
AGTGTGATCCTTCCTGATCGAATAAATCTCTGCTGCACCTCAAGGATATCTGATCATCCTTCACAAATTCGCACACACCTTTTTTTCTTTTCTTTTTTTTTCTTCTATTGTATTTCTTATTTATTTTTCACATTTGACCTTTTATTTATATGATTTTAGATTTGTCAAATCGACATTATTTAGCATAACAGTCGGCTGAATTAAGCAAACTTTATTTTCAAAAATCCTTCAAGGGCCGACAGTGCTCGGTGACCATAACTTTTATAATCTTTTGGAGACCGAGGAAACTCGGTAAACACTGACAATCCTTTACCTTTGATAACCGACTAAACTCGGTAAATGCTAACTTTTCTTCGACAACCGACTGAACTCGGTAAACACTGAATTTCCTTTGACGACCGACTGAACTCGGTAAACACTGAATTTCCTTTTGCGACTGACTGAACTTGGTAAACACTAAATTTTCTTTGGTAACTGAGTGAACTTGATAGATGCTAATTTTCTTTGATAACCGAGTGGACTCGGTAAGCACTAATCTTCCTGTCTGGCAGACCATTTGAGCTCGGTAGGAACTGATTGCTGCGGACTATGACATTGTGTGACATCAAAGACAATACATAATTTGAGTAGCAATTTCCTTCAGACAATTGTTTCCAACACTAACATGACCTAATATGACCTCTTAAGACCTAATATGACCTAAAAGACCTAATAAGACCTAAAAAGACCTAATATGATCTAATAAGACCTAATATGACCTAAAAGACCTAATATGATATAATAAGCCCTAACATGACCCCTTAAGCCCTAATATGACCTAATAGGACCTAATATGACCTAACATGACCTAATATGACCCCTAAAGATCTAATATGACCTAAAAGACCTAATAAGACCTAACTAGACCTAATATGATCTAATATGACCAAATATGACCTAAAAGAACTAATAAGGCCAAAAAGACCTAATATGATCTAATAAGACCTACCTTGACTCCTTAAGCCCAAACATGACCCCTTAAGCCCTAACATGACCTAACATTGCCTAAAATGACCTAATATGACCTAATATGACCCTTTAAACCCTAATATGACCTAAAAGACCTAATAAGACCTAAAAAGACCTAATATGACCTAATAAGACCTAATATGATCTAAAAGACCTAATAAGACCTCTAAAGATGTAATATGATCGAATAAGACCTAATAAGACCTAAAAAGACATAATATGCTTGAATAAAACCTAATATGTTCTAAAAGACCTAATAAGACCTAAAAAGACCTAATATGATCTAGTAAGACATAAGATGACCTAACATGACCTAATATGACCCCATACTTGACCTAATATGACCTAAAAGACCTAAAAAGACCTAATATGATTGAATAAGACCTAATATGACCTAGAAGACCTAATAAAACCTCAAAAGACCCAATATGATCTAATAAGACCTAACATGACCCCTTAAGCCATAACATGACCTAACATGACCTAACATGACCTAATATGACCTAAAAGACCTAATGAGACCTAAAAAGACCTAATATGATCTAATAATACCTAATATGACCCCTTAAACCCTACCATGATGTAACATGACCTAATATGACCTAACATGACCCCTTAAGCCATAACATGACCCTTTAAGCCCTAACATGAGCTAACATGAACTAATATGACCTAACAAGACCTAATAAGACCTAACAAGACCTAATATGACCTAATATGACCTAAAATGATCCCTTAAGACCTAACATGATCCCTTAAGCCCTTAAGGACAAAACATGACCCCTTAAGCCCTTAAGGACCGAACAAGACCCAATAAGATCTAAGATGACCTAACATGACCTAACATGACCTAGTATGACCTAACATGACCTAAAATGATCCCTTAAAGACCTAATTTGACCTCACGTGACCTAATATGACCCCTTAAGTCCTAATAGGACCCTTGAAGACCTAACATGACCTAACAAGACCTAACATGACCTAACATGACCTAATATGACCCTTTAAGACCTTATAAGAAGGTCTAAAAGACCTAATATGACCTAATAAGACCTAACATGACCCCTTAAGACCCAAAATGATCCCTAAAGACCTAACTTGACCTCACATAAGCCCTTAAGGACCGAACATGACCCCTTACACCCTTAAGTACATGTAACATGACCCCTTAAGCCCTTAAGTACCTAGCATGACCTAGCATGACCTAATATGACCCCTTAAGACCATATAAGACCTAAAAGACCTAATATGACCTAATAAAACCTAATATGACCTAATAAGACCTAACATGACCTAAGAAGACCTAAAAGACCTAATATGACCTAATAAGACCTAATATGACCTAACATGACCTAATATGACCTAACATGATCCCTTAAGACCTAACATGACATAAAATACCTAATATGACCTAACATGACCCCTTAAGACCTAATATGACCTAATAGAACCCCTTAAGACCTAATAGGACCCTTGAAGACCTAACATGATCTAATAAGACCTAACATGACCTAATATGACATAATATGACCCCTTAAGACCTTATACTTGACCTAAAAGACCTAATAGGACCTAAGAAGACCTAACATGACCCCTTAAGACCTAAAATGATCCCTTAAGACCTAATTTGACCTAAAATTCAAGTAGAAAGTAAATTGAAAGTTCTATCTAATCAATTAAAATTCATTTTACCTATCTAATCAATCTAATCAATAAATAGAGATTTATAGACTAGAAAGGTATTCAATTCAGGAAATCAATCTATTGTAATCAATTGAAAAAATAATCAATCTAATTTCAATTTAAATTCAATTTAAATATAGACCTATCTAATCAATCTAATCAATATTAAAAAACAATAGAAATATAGACCTATCTAATATTTATCTAATCAATCTTATCAATAAATTGAAATTAAAATTGAAGTAGAAAGTAAATTGAAAGTTCTAGAATAATTTTTAAATTTAGTTTAAACCTATCTAATCAATCTAATCAAGTAGAAAGTAAATTGAAAGTTCTATGTGAGAGAGAGAGAGAGAGAGAGAGAGAGAGAGAGAGAGAGAGAGAGAGAGTTCATCAATTAAAATTCAATTAAAATTTAATTTAGGTTTAATCTTGATCCATAGATTCAATCTAATCATAAATTTAAAATCAAATTTAAAGTCTACATATATGTTTCAAATAGGATTTAAATTAAGTATGCACAAATTAAAATCCTTCAACCTAAAGCTCCTGATACATGTAATCTGGATCCTCTCTATTCTTTATTATCTCCAAAAGATTTTCATGCTCTTCAATAGGCAACTTCCACTTTTGGTTTTTACTTGACCCTTTTTTTGACACAGTTTCAAACTACAATTTCATCACTATAACCAAGTGACTATAATGTAGAACTCTCTCTCCACACGTATTCAACAAATTTAATTCCATTTTTGTTGATCTTAGCTTGTTGATAATAGGTGCCTTCAATAACAACTGAATTGGTTGGATATTTTTGTCCATCACCATGGAGAATATATATATATATATATATATATATATATATATATATATGTATATATATATATATATATATATATATATATATGTATCTATATATGTCTATATATATAATATATATATATATATATATATATATATATATATATATATATATATATATATATATATATATATATATATATATATATATGTATGTATGTATATGTATATATATATATATATACATACATACATACATACATACATATATATATATATATATATATATATTATATATATATATATATATATATATATATATATATATATGTATGTATATATATATATCTATATATATATATATATGTATATATATATATCTATATATATATATATATATATATATGTATATATATATCTATATATTGATGAAGGGTGCTCCCGTTAATACCACAAACACATAACAGAAATAGAGAAACAACAACAATATGCAAGAACAGAAAATTGGCTTCTTATTATCTCCACAAATGTGGAATTACAAACTTTCAGAATTACAATATGCAAAGCCACATGGGCATTCCTTACAATATTCTGTAGGACAAAGCCTCGAATCAAATACCCAGATCTACTACCCAGAACTATTCTGAACTGCCTAAGACAATAATACAGCCTTCCTTATATAGGCAATTATCCACCGCCTGGGAAGGTTCCAGAATTTTAGCCAATAAGGCCGACCAAACTTAGAATTATTTTATTTTACATTTTATTACATCATAGTCGGCTCAAGATAACCTTTGAAACCCAAACAGAAATTTTGAAGAAAATTATTTTTCGCCATTTCAGGTGGCCCAACTTCCGAAGACCATAAGTCATCACCAGTTGACCCGCTCGGCCACTATAACCCCATTTCAAAAAACGCCACGAAGCGCTCTACAGGCTTGACCGGCGTAAGCGCCTATCACGCAAATTTTTGACCTCATCCGGGGCCTCTAAAGCCTTCAAAACTAAGTTCAAAGTTTCTGTACCCTGCTGCCAATACCGAAAATCTTCAATATCTTCTAATATACACTTGATCTGGCAATGAAACTTTACTGGCAGACTTATATGACCAAAATGAACCTCCAAGAAAGAAATCAGATCATTCTGAGCACATACGAAAATTACCAAAAATAGTAACTTTCCATAAATAGCAGCTCTGCACAAAATAACGCTTATTGAATTCAAAAACAGAAATATTTTTGGGTGATGCAAGATTGCTCTTACACCCAGGATGCTCCTGCATCAGACACCCAGGGTAATTTGAGAAGTGACCCTGTCACGACTCAGGTGTGCAGAGGAAAACCAAGACGGTTAACCTCCTCCTTTGTTAGCCACGATGAATCTTCTACAGGTCATCCTTTCCATTTGACCAAATACTCTTCATATGTCCTATTCCTTGTGCTTCTACCAACACGACTGTCCAGTATGTCTTCGATCTCCTTAGTGTCTGAACTAGTTGCTGGAATACTCCACTGTGCTGCTGTGATCTCATCTTCAACACCTCCTTCATGATACTCTGTCAGATCTGAAATGTTAAACACTGGTGAAATATTTAGCTCACTAGGCAATTCTACCTCATATGCGTTTCCTGAATCATGTTTCTTCAATATCCTGCATGGTCCAAACTTCTTCATTTTCAACTTGTTATATGTACCAACTGGAAACCGCTCCTTCCGCAAATGAACCATGACTTCATCACCAACCTGAAATTCCTTATGCCTCCTTTTCTCATCTGCCTTAGCCTTATACTGTGCGTTCATCTTGGTAATATGCTTCCTCACCTCTTCATGGATGTTCTTCAAGTGTTCTGCAAAATCCTCAGCTTCAGCACTACTTATTTCTCCTTTATCTATCTTTTTCAATTTAGATGCATTTCTTGGACTACTTCCATATATAATCTGGAATGGTGATTTACCAGTGCTCCTGTTGACAGAATTATTGTATGCAAATTCCGCCTGTGGTAAAATCAAATCCCATCCTGTTGGCTTATCTCCAACCAAACATCTCAGCAAATTTCCCAAACTCCTATTCACCACCTCTGTCTGTCCATCAGTCTGGGGATGATGTGATGAACTGAACTTCAAATCTGTCTTCAACTTCTTCCACAATGTACGCCAGAAATATCCAACAAACTTAGTGTCCCGATCTGAAACTATGGTCTTTGGCAAACCATGAAGTCTCACTACTTCTCTGAAAAACAATTCTGCTACATGAACAGCATCATTAGTCTTCTTGTAGGGAATAACATGTGCCATCTTTGAAAATCTGTCAACTACCACAAAAATTGAATCATGTCCCCGCTGAGTCCTCGGTAAACCAAGAACAAAGTCCATGTTGATATCCTCCCAAGGCTTCTCTGGTACAGGTAGTGGCTGATACAACCCTGTATTCTGCTTCACTCCTTTCGCCATCTGACATACTCTGCAACTCTGTACAAACTTCTTCACATCTTGCTGCAACTGTGGCCAATAATAATTCTCACTAACCAAAGAAAGGGTTTTATCACGACCAAAATATCCAGCCAATCCTCCGCTATGCTTCTCCTTGATGAGATTCTCCCTCATAGAACTTCGTGGAATGCACAACTGATTCCCTCTGAATAGCATATCATCCTGGATGATGAAATCCAACCATTTTGTCCTGTTTAGAGTAACAGGTTCTGCACAAGCTTTCCAAGCTTCACCAAAATCAAGATCCTCTAGATACAAATTCTTGAGTTCCTTGAACCCAACCACTTCAATCTGCATTTCTGTCAGCAATAGTTGCCTTCTACTAAGAGCATTGGCAACCCTATTAGACTTTCCACTCCTGTGTTTCAAAACAAATGTATAACTCTGCAAAAACTCAACCCATTTCAAATGCCTTTGATTCAATTTTCCTTGACTATTCAAATATTGCAAGCTTGATGATCAGTATACAAAACAAACTCCTTAGGAAGAAGATAATGTCTCCACTTCTTTAATGCCTGAACTATAGCATAAAATTCCTGATCATAAACAGAATATTTCCTCTTGGCATCATTTAACTTCTCACTGAAATAAGCAACAGGTTTACCTTCTTGGCTCATAACAGCTCCTATTGCAGTACCACTAGCATCACAATCTACTTGAAACACCTTATTAAAATCTGGAAGTGTTAAAACAGGTTGTTCTGTAACTTTTTGTTTCAATAATTGAAAACTCTTTTCTGCTCCTTTAGTCCACTTAAACTCTTTTCTATCCCCTCTCATTGTTTCAGTCAAGGGTCCACAAATACTGCTAAAATTTCTGATAAACTTTCTGTAAAAGCTAGCTAGACCATGAAAAGATCTTAGCTCAGTAGCACTCCTTGGAGTAGGCCATTCGAGGATAGCCTTTACCTTCTCTGGGTCCATTTTTAAACCTTCTGCTGAAACTACAAATCCCAAATACACTAACTCTTTCTTCACAAAACTGCACTTCTTCAAATTAATCAACAATTTCTCTTCTCTCAACTTCTCAAATACCATACGAATATGCATCATATGCTCATCCAATGTCTTACTAAAGATCAAAATATCATCTAGGTAAACAATGACAAACTTACCCAGAAATTCTTTCAGAACCTCATTCATGAGCCGCATGAAAGTGCTTGATGCATTGGTTAGCCCAAAAGGCATGACTAACCACTCATATAGTCCTTCCTTTGTCTTGAAGGCAGTCTTCCATTCATCTCCTTCTCTGATCCGAATCTGATGATATCCACTTTTCAGATCTATCTTTGAGAAATACACAGCTCCACTCAAACAGTCCATAATATCATCCATTCGTGGCAATGGAAACCTGTACTTGATTGTGATTTTGTTTATTGCTCTGGAATCTGTACACATCCTCCACTCTCAATTCTTCTTTGGTGCTAATACCGCTGGTACAGCACAGGGACTCAGACTCTCTCGAATC